>LPNX010025732.1:39345-79820 GCA_001517045.1 Pseudotsuga menziesii | reverse complement strand
TATGTATACATATATATGTATACATATGTATACATATATATGTATATATATATATATATATATATATATATATATATGTATGTATGTATGTATTTTAAATAGTTAAAAAAAAAAATTCCAACTCAACTCTTTACTGCGTATGTTATTGACACTTTTAGCCTCCTGCCACCATAAAGAAATTTCAGCTGGAAAATAGATAAATGTTCCCTCAAATTATCATCATATCTGTACACTTGAAAATAAGGTTTGATATTTAGTAGCCAAGCTTCAGCTGCTTCCTCGGATTCTCCATCAAACATGGGGGGCCTTAACTTTTTGAATTCTCCCTGTAATCTACAGGTCTTTCTTTTTGTTTCTCTGCATTCATTTTATCACCTTTCTTTAAATCCTGGGGGGTTATAGGAATGTTATTGGTATTTTCCTCACTACTGCAACTTTGTACTGCTCCTTTTCTTTTCTTTCCCGTACTGCATAAATTTTGACCATTGTTTTTCAGTGGGTCTGCCAAACTTTTTAGGACTAGTTCATTTATTTCTTCTTGATCCTATTTGGTGTTCATCAGTTTCACATTATCTACCTTAAGTATTTCCAATTATGCCTTCAAACTCCTCATTGTTTCTAACATATCTGATGGCATTTTTGTGTTACGTATTTCTTCGAGTTTTACGTAGAGACTTGCATTTTCTAATGTTGGAATACCTTCAGGCATTACTTCTTCTTTCACAATTTGTCCAGGTTCTGCCATCGTTATGTCTATGTGTAACAATATTCATTTATTTATTATTTATATTTATTTTCCTTCAATATATTATACCAAATGACTATGCAGTGTCCCATTAGGTTAAAGTGTTATAACCTCGCTCTGATACCATTTTGTAACAACCCTTAAATAAAACAAAATAAAAATAAATAAATAACCCGAATATATATATATTAAAAGAAGAGTTAAATTAAAAGGAAAAACTTACCTATGGTTGATGAAGTTAAAACCTAGCTGCTTGATTTTCAAAGTGTACTAGATATTTCTCAAGTTTTCAAGTTTCCAGCAGCTTCACTAAGGATTTGGAAAAGAACTAAAAGCTTAAACAACATACTTACTTACCTTACAACCTAACACATATTTTCAATTGCAGGTACCTACGTTTAAAACAAATCTACTACGAGCATCAAACCTAGCACCGAGATTGAAGTTAGCCATCGGTGAAAGCATAGTTTAAAAGAATACCGTGGGTTAAATTCATTGCATGGAGTTTTAATCTTTTTCACATATGGTGACAATGCTTTAAAAATTTCTCGCATATCACTTTGACCATTTAACTTTTATCAGGGCTTTTTTACCGAGCTTTACCATCTCTTTTGTCGGAACAATAGCTCCCATAGCCAGCAAGTTGTTTGGGCAATATTCAAAGTAGAACCTTAGTCCACTAGTGGTGAACAACAAAAGCCTTAATATTAGCCAATTCTTGATTCCATATGAGCTACAGTGTTTGGTTTATGAAATGGTTTACAATTATGCTTTCGACAACGGCACCATCTTCACCATGAACGGTATCTATCGAACTTCTCTCGATTCACGTACATCTACAACATTCGGTTTAAGAAATGGTTTATAGGTTGTTCTTTCAACAACAACACCACCCTCACCAAGAACAGTTTTCGACCAAACTCTTTACAGTTCAGGTATACTTCTATACCCTAACTCCATTTTCCAGTTAATCGTTAATATGTTTATACATAATTTTTTTTTCAATGGTAAATGAATCTGGGTTTAATTCTTACTGCAGGGTTATGGAAATACATGGTGCTTAGTCTTCAGTCCATTCCTAGCTTATCATCAGGTGGTAAGTCCTTGGTTAAAATTTCAGGTATATCCTAAACCCACATTCCATAAATGTTAATCATGGATATTTGTTTACAACCAGCTCAATGAAGAGAATATCAAAGGTTATGTTATGGATTTTGGTTATGTACACCATTTACCATTGAAAACAAATGTTGCTATCTGGGGTTTTAGATTTCAAAAGCCATATGACCGAGTTGACTGTAATTAAATATTGTAATTAATTCTTGCATAACCAAAGAAGGAATGTTGCTTTCTGTACATTGTCTATTTTGTTTAAGTTGTTGTATTTCTTGGTTGTGAATACAGAGCTATAAGAGGGTTATTTGTACTGCAGTGAAGGTTGAACCCGTAAAGTTCCTACTGTTTTTTAATAATTATAAAATCTTATAGTTCTCGTTATAACATCTATTTCAAGTCTCTGCTCAGATTTAGGTCAACTAATAATTATGTGTTTTGGGTCAAAGTGTTTGTTTGTAACATAGTTTATTTAATTTTGTAGAACAGTTCATTGTAGGGTTTAATTGTAATAACTAGGGTCAAATTATTTCTTGATCTTTTAAATCGATATAAAGAAGAATAATGAATAAAAAGGCCTTTTTCCATCTTTCTGCTATTTTTTTGTTGAGGAGAATAAACTCACGCTTTCCCACGCAATAATAAGAAAAGTATATAAATAAGAGTAAAAGAATCATGATAACAGATTCAACATCGGTTCAGGTTTTAATTACATATCCGGCTAATACAGAAATATTTCTCATTACAAATTAAATAATAAAAGGTTTAGTCTTTCAAGAAACATATCCGTGTAATTCAGAAATCGAGGTCTCAACAGCTATACTCCACCCAACCTCGGGAACTTCGAAGCTTTCAAGCCTGCAATGTTCCACCCCCTTGCCCAGACTCTTAGGTTTAAAACTTGTTCCCTGCAGCTTCAAGTTGCCACTAGTAATTAAAGGGAGTTATTTACTCTAGAACCTAGCATTCTATTATGCTCACTTACGGTTCCAACAGAGCCTAACATCCAACAGATGTTCTCTGGAAGCTCTGCGCTATCTCTTTGATAAATTAAATCAAGCCTTCACCCATGTGATCTCTGGCAGCTCTCCTTTCTCTTCTTTCCTTTTCATTTCCTTCTTTCTACATGCTTTTTCCTCTTTTCCTAGGACTTTATAGCAAATAACTAACTCCCCTTATTACTAGCCACTTGTCTTTGTAAAGAATGATGAGGATTTGGTAACTGTTTTAAACCCAAGTTTCTGTCAATTAACCGTATAACTATTTAAGCTCTCAATTTCAGAATTATTTTCATATAAAATTTAATTCACTTGTTCCCATCATACATAAATTAAATAAAATAAAAAATGTAATGAGGGGTATTACATGTATTTTTTTTAAAATTATTATTGTTTAAATGTTTTCTTATAGTTTTAAAGTGAGTGTAAATTTTCTAAATTTTTATAAGAATATTTTATATTTTCAATTTAGTTGTATTTTGATGTTTTTTTGGTTATTTAATTGTTTTTAATGTGTTTAATGTCTTTTTTTAATGAATTTTCACATTTTTTATTTTATTTTTAGGAGTTTTGGTTCAACAATATACTCCTCGTTGAAATTCCTATATTTTATATGGAAAGAGTGGTCTAATAATTTCTAGAATATTTTTTTATTAATATAATTCAATTTTTATTTAGTGTTTCTAAGAGGTTTAATAAATATAATTTTAAATTATTATAAAATGATATAATTATCAGTTTTTTTGAAATATTGTGCTACCGGTAGCATTAATTTTCAACTTGGGGCTTGATTTTAAGGTTATTGTAAATAAAAAGAAGGATTGTTTTCATCCATGTCCACATTTTTAGCCCCCCCAAAAAGTAGTGCTACCAGTAGCACCACTTTTTGATTTGGAGGTGTTTTTTGGTGCTTTTTTTTCGCAAAAATAGGAGTTTTATGGCTAGAGCTCTCGTTTTGAGTATAAACTTCTCGTAACATGTTAACTTCATAAGTTTATATATAAGTTTCATTTTCATGCTAGGAGAGTGTATGTATGTAAATAGGAATGGTAACTCGCAAATTTGAATTTGGATGAAAGATATCAAGTCAACTTAATCTACAAAATGTAAGATCCGTTTCCAACTAGGATTTTATTTTTCCCTTTATTAATCCTTTTGCAGTGTTGATTTAGGGGGCATATTACTTTCCTTTAAAGACTACTCGCATTTCTTATAGTTTTTCATTCACGCATTCTCGCAAAGTTCATAAAATCATGAAGTTTCTCAGGATTTGTTTTCCTTACATCAAGATTCGAAGTTAGTGCTTTTGTAGATTCAACAATTGAAGAAATTATAATCAACACCCATACACCAATTCTAACGAGATCCTCCCTCCACAATGTTGAAGGTTGGATATTCACCATTTGCATGAAGAAACGTTTTCATGAGATAAAGGTATTGAACAATTCAATGAGCATATAAGCAGTATGAGAAAATGCAAGTTCATTGGTCTAGGAATGTGCATAAGATATGGCAAATATAGCTAGCAAAAAGTGGGCAATCAACCATAGTAGAATAATAGTACGCAATACACTATTATCTTTATAAAAAAATTTATTTTTTATTTTCGTGATATAATTATTTAATTAATAATAAACCATACTTAATTATTTATTATTTTAAAAATTATTTCATTATATCAACTTTCCTTTTTTTTAATATTTTTACTTCAATTTAATCATCTTGTATTATAATTGATTTATATTTGATCCAACATAATTGAATCTTTATCCATTAAATCTTTGAATTAACTCTAATACTCTTAATTACCTTTTATTATAATTGATTTTGATTTTATTCAACACAATTCAATCTTTATCCATTAAATCTTTGAGTTAACACTTATGCTCATAATTTATATTAGTTTAATTTCTATTTTTAAACTATGGATTTAATTTAATTACCTTATATTATAGTTAATTTTATTAAACATAGTTTAATCTTTATCAATTAATTTGTTGACTTAATTTCCATGCCCCTAATTTATATCTAAAAATATGTAAATAGCACTTGTCTAGATGTAAATATCATTAGTCAATAGTGAACTAAATCAATCTACAGAATTTAGTTAGCATTAAAATGAATATAAACATAAATGTCATAGATAAAATATCTCTTCCTATATAAATATTAAAAAAAAATCATGAAATAACATTTTGATTAAATAGAATTTAAAATATATATTGTTTATAATAGTTTAAATTTAAAAATTATTTTGATTTTTTAATTTATACTAAATAAATAGTTTTCGAAATAAATAGCAGTCTTCACTAGAAAGTTGTTAGGATTATGTTTAGGTAACTTATAACACAATGGAGTAGATATGCAAATAAAAAGGTAAAAAGGTTAATACCAACTTTTTTTTTAATTATATATCAAACACAATGATCAAGCCCTCTAACTTTTAATACCTTTTAACTAAGATTCCATTAACAAAAATCCAAAATATTAAAAGTTGAGATTAGTTTCCATTACCCTCACTTTTTGCTATATTGAATGTTAGGTGATAGTGAAGTTAACATCACTAAAAGTTGAGATTATTGTCTATCACCCTCAGTTTTTTCTATATTGGAAGGTTAAGTGATGCTTATATATTATTAACAAAAGATAGTGGATCCCATATGCCTTCAAAATTTAATAAACATTGCAACTTCACATAATTGACAAATTATTATTATTATGTTCCACAAATTATTAGTTGTATCATGATGCCCATTTGTTCATTTAACTTAATGGCAAGGGTGCCCCTCAAACCATTATAACTATGCCAAAGGAGCAAGAAAATTAGCTATAATGAATTATCTACTCAGAGTGCATGCCATGCGACCACAATGTTCTAAGATGTTTTCCATTTCCAACTTGTAAATTTTCGCATAAAACACGCTTTAAATAAAATCATACCAAGAAAATTTTCAATCCTAATAAACCTTTATATTTGTAAATTTTCCCATAGAAATTAAAATTCTTTAAATAATAGTCATACGGAATCTCAATCCTAATAAACCTTTATATTGCATTGACCTGATGTTAATAAATTTTTTATATTGCATTAACCTTGTGTAGGAAGATGATCAAGTAAGAAAATGAACAACATTGAAGGTAACATTGACTTTCTTTTTCTGGCCAAGGAACATATCTACTGTAAATTTCATTTATGGGATCTATGCGCGAAGGAATTGATAAAGTTGGGTACTCCAACTATTCAAATATGCGCATAGGAAATACTCTTTCCATGTCTGACGAGTGCAATACAGTGACAAAAAAATACACTTCCTCCAAACCTAAACATCAATAATTGGAAACTTATGTCCAGATATCGAACATATGCTTTTGATTTTGAAACTTTGTTTTTCCCTGTGGTTAGTGGCCATGATGATATCTTGTATTTTGATATTTCGAATTTTACATATTGTATAGAGGGTGGAAGAGATAGAAATAGAAACACATAAGAACAATAAATTACATAGACATATCTTTTTATATTTAGGAAATTTGTGCCAGTGTTCCTTTAATTTGGTAAAAAATAATATTGAATGATCAGTGTCTTAGCAAGTATTGATTCAGTTACGTCCTCATTAGATGAATCCATGCCTTATGAAGTTACGATTTGCATTGCCTCCATCCTTAATTTTCTCTATGCCCCCCCTAATAATAGAAGTGATTGCCCATTGCTTATGGCAGTAATATTAAGGTTGTCTAGGGTGGACTCATGGGTGGATTGTGGGGGAGTGAAGGCGGGTCAACCGAAATAATGTTCAAAGTATGCTAAATTGTCACTCGATGAAGTCCTAGCAAAGGAGGGTCAGAATTTTCATTTTTTAATCACCTTTTAGAAATAATTTTATAAGAGATCCAAAGAATTCCTTGTTTTCCGAGAGAGCATTCAACTGGGATTAATACCTAGAGATAGGTAAACCAAATTCAATTATTAGAAAGCTTTATTTACGCTCAAAAAATTTAGTCCAAACGCACAAGTATTGAATCCAAATTGGGCAAATCAATCGCATAATCAAACCAAATTAACGTATTTTCGATTTTTATGGAATTTTATGCAAATGCTATTAAATATTAAGGATGGTGAAACAAATTAATTGTCTTTTCTACAAACCCAAGCATTTTTCCATACTCTGCTTGGTTTGCAAAATTAACCCGCCTGAGGAGCGCAATGGCTATCCTCTCTACACTTGCACAGTTTTTCCAGTGCGCATCCATTCTTCAAGACCTCCACTTTATGGCCCCCAATACCAAGAAGCACATTAGTACATTCATTAGAGAGGATGCCATAAGGATCGATCATATTTTCACATTCTTTAAAGGTACTTGTTGTCCCTAGTGTGCAATATATAACTTGTAATTGTATATGGACAATTGTTTAAAAAAAGTACGTTATCATCAACGAGCATGAAAATATTGGCATTAAATAAAACTACTACTTTAATTGTAATTACATATGAACAAAGTAAAATACAATTACCTTTTTTTGTATTTTTTATATCTGACATCAGCTGGGGCGTCATGTCAAGATGAACAATATAATGGACAACATGCTTGGAAATGTTTGAATAAATAATGGAAAACATGCTTGGAAAGGTTTGAAACTGGGTGAGGAAGGCCTCCTTCTATGTAACTCACTGTTGACAGCCATAATGCTGACAGAGGGAATGGGAATGCGTTTCCTCTCCCTGTCATGATGTTTTGAAACTAAAATCAAACATCAAATTACTTGTTGTAAATTAAGTTGACCATCACTGGTGATGGAAAATAAAAAACTAGGATCGTATTTGACGTCCAAAATGATCCAAGACAAACATTTTGAACGTCAAATTCCTACCCTCTTTATAAAATTCTTGATGGATCCAAATACTGCGAACTGTGATATCAAATATATATCATAGTAATGTAATCATATTTATATCATAGAAGAGTGCATCTGTAATGTATTGAGTGTACAAATTTCAAATTTTACACAGAGGGATTAGGTTTACAAATGGCAAATTTTTCCCAAAGGGATTAGGTAACAATGTAAGTAGAAATGACAAATTTTAGTTGATAGATTGGATAATCAACTTACAAAAATAATTTTTAAGATGAAATTTTAGGAGAAGATAGACTTGAAAAATATAAGCTTATTGATAACCTCTCCCTCAGATCCCAATACCACGTATGCTCTTCAACTTCTAACATCTGACTATGTAAAACACCTCCAAGGATACCATTGTTTCCATACTTGAAACAACAAGTATGTATGCTATTTTTATCTCCATATACCTACTTGGAGATGCATAGGGCACCAAATTCCTCTACCTTCTTGTGTTTTTCAATTCTCCGACAATCAGCTTACAAGCAATAGAGTTAGTGGTTGGTGATAACATTTTGGAAATTGAGCATGAACTATGCAACAATTCGATTTAAAAGAGTGTTATTGAAACCAAGGAAACAAATTGTGAAAGAAAATGAGTCAAAACAAATTAATACAATCCATTAGTCATGACGATCCATAAGGCTCTTCTAACTTGGTTCAGGGCCAAGAATTTTGTGGAATATATCATGATACTCTACCATACGTATAGGACTAGTCTTAGTGTAAATCCCGACTCCATGTGTATTTACACAATCTTAGTGTAAATCTAGTCCTCTAATCCTCAAATTGGGTTATATAAAATATGGTTTATTTTATATAACCCCTAAAGGGTTATATAAGCAAGCATGGAGCTAACACAATTTTGGGCACTCTGTAAAAAGATAATTCCTCCCAAAGCTTAGACACCCCTTCAAAAGACTCAAGATGATGTCCACATGCCAACAATAGTCTTTAAGTATAGGGCATCATCTCCAAAGGCATAATATCCAACATACCACCTCATCAAAACATTAGTAAACGATAGATCCGTGGAATAAAAATCCCACCGATCAAGATAGAAGAATAAATCCAAGAACAAATTCCCCACAATATTCAACCAACCTCATGAAGGAAGGGGACAAACTCTTCTTCAAGCAATGAAGTGTAAGCATTCATCAAAATGTGTGCCAAGTGAGAGATCAAGTGGAGCATTCCACTAGCAATGGTAACCAACTATGTCAACATGCCATCCAAGTGACAAGAAGCAAGGGAACCTTAACAAACGATGGTTGTATGCCTCAAAGAATGTACTAGAAGGGATGACGCTCCAAGGAAACCCATCAACAATTTGTTTCCAAGTGTGAATCACATCAAATGAGATATAGTGCTCCAATAGAAATCCCCCACATATCATTAAGTCATGAATATAAGCCAAGTTCTTCGTGAAAACAGATAGTTCATGTCATCAAGCTTCCAAATTAAACCAACAATGCTAGGGTTCTCCATGAAAGGATGTTCAATGTGTCATGAGATAGTGGGATGAGTGAAAGGCACCATTATACCCTAGAGAGTTTCAACTATGAGATCTTAAACCTGTTTAATTGCATCAACAAACTTGGTGTCCAACATCTCGTAGGCAATACTTCATCAACAAGTAATTATTAACACTTTAAAACTTAGAGAGGCCCTAAGTTGATGGGTTCCCATTCTATGAATGCACAAAGTGTTAGATAATTTCATAAATACTAAGAAAATATACTTCAAGGATGTGAATATCATCAAGATCATGGCATATCAAGATCAAAATATTATGGAGAGATCACATCCAACATCTACTAGCACAAAACCATCATCCAATCAGTTAAAGGAGAACAACAACCCTAGGCCAAAGCTCACATGTGCTCTAATTCATCCAATGAATCATCTTGCAAGCTCAATCTTTGTGATTAAAATCACAAGTGAAACCCTCATACAATATGAGGAGTAACAAGAATTGGACCAAAACTGGCCATACAAGACCTAAAGACTAGTAAGACAAAATATGAGTACCATTAGACCCAATAGAACTTGAAGGACCAACAAAAGTAATGTTTAAAGGTAATCAAAATTCATTGCAATTTCCTATATAAATTAACAATGGTCCCTATTACCTTGCAAGTTCTCTCTTAGTGAAAAATTCCCAATCACACATGCGAGAACATGAAGACAATTGCTAGGAAAGCTACCCAATGTCATCTCTATAGCATTTCTTTTCCTCTCTTTAGGGCTAGATATCCTCCCTAAATTAAGGGTGGCTGTCCCTATAGTGATCTAAGTCCATAACATGAAGTGTATGTGAGATATCACGAGGACTTAAGGTAAATTTGTTCTTGAGGTTCACTTGTGATATGATAAATTCCATATTTACTCATATTTGAACAATCCAATAAGTGGTGGTCAAACATCAATGATTGATGGCTAAAAGGACAAATCTGATATCATATTTCAAGATGGAAATTGTAGATTTGTACAACGGATTTTTAGGTCCTTTTGGGATAGGTACAACACATATTTTGGGACCTAGATAATGATCTGAAATTGAAGCTTTATACTGGTTATTTCCAGAATTATCTATGCAATAACATACATCCCTATTACTAATGGAAATACTGAAGTTTTAGGACATATACTACAATTCTGAAAAAATCTGATTTTTAACTTTGTAAAGTTTCATATTGCAGAAAACAAAAACAAAAGTAAAATTTTAATGGGTTTCGGTGGTCGAAAGAGGGGCAACCAGTGCCTAGATTCTAGATTGGGTTGATACCAAATGGAGTAAAAATGGATACTAAGAGGGATTTTCTTTATCAATTGTAGAGATAAGAATGACCACCAATGACGTATCATTCAAACTCTAACTTGGCTGGAAATACATTCAAAAGACTTGCAAAAGGAAATAGTCCTAGGATTTACTTTCAAGTCTAGATTCAGCTGGCTATTTAATCATGAAATCTCATCAAGACAAGAAAAATGTTTGTTATAACATTAATTAGATCATTTCCATTTCATAAATAACAAGTAAGATATGGATAGATACTTAAGATAAGCTAATTTTATTAATGTCCAATAAATGACCACAAAAGTAGGTCAATGGGATTGTGCGGTACCATGATAACAATACAAAGTGGGAGATAAAAAATTAGCTCCTACAGAAATCTAAAAAATATACAATCAAGAGCTAGTATTAGAGAAAATATACAAAGAGAGAGATATGAATAGAGCCGATCCAAGAGAGGAAAATGTATGAAGGGAGTGGATCCAAGCAATGTGATGCGAAAATGGTGAAACTATCATTTAATTGGGGCATTGGAGGCATTGGTAATACTTGGGAGCATCTCTCTTACCATCTAAGACTGATTGGAGGAATCTCATATCAATACTTTGTTTGGAGGAATAACTATAAGAGGAACTGCAATGGGTATTGTGGTGTTTCCTGGAGGAGGGAGCTTGTTGCCACATCTTGGATGAAGTTGTTTGATTACCAGGATGGGGCCAAGACTGACCCTGATGTTGGAGTTAGACAAATGTGGTGGTGGACTGACGTGTCCTAACTGAGTGGTTAAGATCAGTTCCCCCATCTATCTGTCTCTTGGTTCCCCTAGAGGAAGGAAGCACTAGAAAGAAGGAAGTGGTACTCTGAGTGGAGAGTTATGCCGATTGAAAATGATAATGTCGCTAGAGGGTGAAGGAGTGAAGCTAGAGAGCCTCTTGCAAATATAATGCCAGTCATATTTGATCGGGGTATATGAAATATATTAGTTGATTTGAAATATATTATGGATTTGAACATAAAACCTATCAACATTGTGTTTCTTCCACTCATTATTGTATGCACTTTTATATCAACTCAAAAATAATTTAAAAAAGTATTGTGTAGCATTAAACAAATCAAGAATGTTTAATGCCAATGAAGAGGTTGTAATGTAGAAGTTTCATTAAATACAAACATTGTGTGTCACACACCTTCTCAATCAAGAATATGGTTTGGTTTCACATTCAGAAAATGTAAATTTAAATTCCAACATCATAAACTATATACACAAATCATGAGACAATCCATATACCATCATTAAACAATTTAGTGAAAATGCTTTTAATATTAACTTTACTATGATAGTTTGGCATTAATCTCATGTTTAATATTAAATATATTTTATAACCTTATAGTCTCACATTACTTGAGCAAAGCATTCACACTAAACTTTTGAGTGATATCAACATACCAATGCAATTTAATCAATATGATGATTATACATTCTCATAGTAATTCCTTCCTACTCATTGATATCATTAAGGCAAGATTTTTCCTCACTCGAGATAAATATTCTCACACTTGAACAAGTGCATCACTTAGTGATTAATACAATGGGACTTAATTATTCTAATCCTTCTACCGAAGTGATGGATACCATCACTACCCAATCTCTGATCCTTAGACCACATGGTCATCATTTGTTCCAAAGTTCAAGAGCATCTTATCCTTATCATGCAAAATCACCTTTGAGACAACAAAATCAATACCACCTATATGAAATAAGACTTTTAGATTCTATAATACAATTCAACACCAATGACCAAATTTATCACCTTGATCCACCTTATATATGGCTCAATGCACTCTGCAAAAGTTCTAACTTTAGCTTTAGAGGGGATAATTGGATGACATGTTTGATAATCAAGTATGAATCATTTTAAAAAGGAAGCACATCCCAAAAAAGCTAATCAAAGTTAATCAATTCAATGTACACATGATTAAATATGGATTATAGGAACAACGTGGAAATAATGTTTGTGCACTATGCCCAAGGCTACAACCTATAGGAGGGTTAATTTTCTCATTCATTCATCATGGTTAGATAATCAGAATGTTTCCATTATTTTTTTGAGATCTTCTCTAGACATGTAACAAACAAGAGATCCCATTCTTTATTAACAATATTATATCCACATGCTTCACTAATCAATTTTGGGTCATCCTAAAAAATAGATAAGAAATAAGAGCTCGCCCACACTAGCCATATAAATAGTTTTTTAGATGTTGGTCTTGTCCACATAAAGAGTCCACCTACAACCAAAAAATGATTAAGTAAACTTGTTTTCGGTAAATGAAAAGTTGTAGGGTGAAATGGTGATGAACCAAGTCAACAAGAAACAATTGTCAAAGGTCAATGTTGAGCTTAATGGCCATGCTACCAAATTGTTGAGGTTGAGATCTTACTTTCCCCGAAAGTGAAAAATTCATTGGGTTAAAGTTTTAGATTGCACATCCAAGTGAGTGATTTGTCTCTTTTCTAATAAGATAGTTTGAGTTCCTCTTAGGTTGGAAATTTTCTCTTTTGGTGTGTTGTTTATTGAGAATACTAAATGAAATCATCACCCTGTTTTAGAAAACAAAATTCCATGAAGTTGAAGGTTGCAGCCTCCTTGCATTATCAGGTGAAATATTTTTCTCATTTGTCTATTGCAATCGCCCCTTCATTTCCCTTCCTTGCAAAACATGTTCATCGTTTTCTCAAGGTATAATTCCAATTCTACAACAACTTATATTAGTTCCCCTTTTCATTTTTTTAACCCTCCAACAACAACCTATCGACATATTATTACACCTTATTGATACAATTGCTAGTTCTCCAAGGAGGTCACGGGTTCAAAACCGGCGGGGGGGTAGGGTTGTTCATTTGGCCCGTTGTGACAAGGTTTGAAGGGTAGGCAACCCCTGGGATAGAGGCTCACCCCAGTGGGCTTCGGGACGTCTCAGCCCCTGCTGAGTCACAAGTTACCGGTATATCTGACTTACGGGTTGTTGGATATACCCTTGGGAGGTTGCTATTCCCATGGTCTAAAAAAATTTACTAGTTTTTAAATAAATAAATAAACAAAAATTTCAAGTCTCATCCTAATAACTTTCCCAAGTGCATCTAGTCGTCTCCTCCTCAATGGTCGATCTCCCTTTTAATTTAACAATTAAAATGGCAAGTGGCAAAAGCATTCTATCAATAACATATAAATATAATAATAATAATATAATAGTAATATTGAGTTATATCATCATGTCATCAGTGAATCGTGAGGGATAACATATCCTTTTGGATGATAAGAATACGGTATTTAGATGCATCTAACTCTCCAGTCTTATATGACGAATCACGAGTCACGAGCTCTAGGCACAACTTGATCGTTTTATATACTTTTAGGAAGCTTTATTTATAGGATTTTCACAGTTACAAATGTGGTTGTTAAGTGATAGGGGATTTATTTATAATTGCATACATTTCTAAGATTCTATATCTTCAATTATTTTTCCAAGAGTCTTACAAGGACATAGAACAATCTCCTTTATAATGCAAAATCCATTTATCAATTAGTTGGAAATCTGCATTTTTGGGTAAGTTATTTGGAAGTCCTTAAATATTAGTTTAGTATTATTCTCAACAATTGGTGTCTTTGTTAAATAAATTTTAACCAGTAAATAATTCCACACTCCTACCAAAATATGAGGAGTATTAAAAAACATATATATATATATATATTATTAATATTTTCTTAATTTTTTTTTAATACTATCATATTATTTTTCAAATTCCAAAATACATCAGCTAGAATCTGTTAAGCATTATCCCACCTTTTTCAATAGATCTGCTTGTGATGTTATTGGGGGCCCTATCTCTTTGGGTGAAGTATTGGATACCTTGAAAGGTTTCACCAAGGACAAGAGACTGGGGTCTGATGGATGGACGGTGGAATTCTATATTCATTTTTTGACCTCTTGGGTAAAGATTTGGTGCAAGCCATTGAGGATTCTAGAAGGACGAGTGCCATTCCAGATAACTTGAATACCACCTTTCTCACTCTTATTCTGAAAGTGGATAGACCTGTCTCTTTTGATGAGCACCAACCGATAGCATTATGTAATCTCTTGGACAAGTTGATTTCAAAGATTATTGTTGATAGGTTGAAGCCAACCTTAGGTAGGTTTATGTATGTTGAGCACTTTTCTTTTTGTCCAATCATCAAATTTGGATGGTGTTGGGATTGTCCAAGAGGTCACACACTCAATGAAGTCGAAGAAGTTATTTTCTTTCATTCTTAAGCTGGATTTAGAGAAGGCATATGATAAGGTTGAATGGTCCTTTTTGTGGTTGATTTTATTGCAGGTGGGGCTCTCTTTCGATATTTCTTGGTGTATTATGTCTTGTGTTACTTCAACAAGTTTTGTTGTTCTGATTAATGGTTCTCCATAGGCATAATTTAAGGGATATTGTGGCATACGTCAAGGCTCTCCACTTTCGCCTTGTCTCTTCCTAATTTTCATTGAAGGTCTCAATAGACTTCTCCTTAAGGCTAAGGACACTCATCGGATTACCGGAATCAAGTTGGTGGGTGCTCTCTTCCTTACTCGTACTCTTTTTGTCGATGATGTGTTGATTTTTGGAGATGACTCTCTCTTTGAATGGACTCATATCAATTTCTTGGTTGATTTACTTTGTGGGGCTTTGACATGTCTTTAAGTTCTCGTAAGTCTTTTGTTATCTACTCTTTTTTTTATCAAAGGTTAATTGATGACCTCTCACTCCTTCTTCCCTTTAATATGCAACAACTATACTTTGGTTTTACTTACCTTGATTTTTTTCTCAAGACCAACAATTACAAGAGGGAGGACTGGTGTTGGCTCATAAGGAAATTTCAGAGGCGTATGAACAAATGGGATTTGAGGTGGCTCTCTCTTGGGGGAAAATACATTTTGGTTACCTCTGTACTTCAGTATACACTAGTATACTAGTTCTCAATGCTACAGGTTCCTGAGGGGGTGATTGGGCAAATCATAAGACTTATGTTTTCTGTGGGATGGTAAATAGAAGAGTTCTAAGCTGCATATGTTTGGGTGGGAATATTTATCCAAGCCAAAGTCATGGGGTGGTTGGGGGATCAAACAACTTAGTCTATATAATCGTTATTTGTGTGCTAAGATTTTATGGAGGGGTCTCACAGTTCCTCGTCTTCAGGGGAACATATTAAAGGAAAAGTATTTAAGAAGAATTCCCTGGGAACTATGAGAAGGTGAGGCTTGTATCAAGGCATCTAATTCCTCGTCCATCTGGTGAATTTTACTAGCTTTGTTCCCACTCATTATTCAAGACCTTTGTTGGAAATTTGGGAGAGGGATTCAAATTTATATTAGGATTGATCCAATCGTGGGTATGCAACATTGTTACAGGTTATCACGGGGCCTCATCTCTCATCTTCACCACATTAACATTGCGGTCTTAAAAAAGGATTTCATGGCCAGTGAGGAGATGGAACTTGGGTGGATCTCGTCAGAGGCTCTTTGTTTGCAAGGAGATTTGGATCTGGAATGGGATAAGTATGTCAATTTACTTTACATGACTGGTGTTTTTTTTACGGATTTCAATGACCAATTGGTCTGGTCATTTAACAAGAAGAATGGTAATGTCATGGCTAAACTTGCTTATGATTATTTGGTTAAACAAAGGTGGGAGCAAAACTCCTGTTGTTTATTTTATGGGGTATGGAAAGCGAAGATTTCATGGAAGATTAAATGTTTCATTTGACTTTGTATTAATTATAGGATTTTGACATGGGACTCCATACAATCTAGAGGCTTCTCAAGAACTGTTGGACTTCTCTTCCCTTCTTGTCTCGACCCAAGGTTCAAAAACAACACAATACCAAAAAAACACCAAAAGACATCGGCTCGACAAAGCAAGCTCAGTTGACAACACCCGCGAGGAAAGCATAGTCTCACCTAATATATTTTAATGGGTAACTACAAAACCATGTTTCCAAAGTTGGTGAGGGAGTATAGTCTCTTGGAGCACGACCAAGGTGCTTGATAGAGATGGAAGGATGGAGTATTCCACTACTCGACAGTGGCACAACAGAGGGACATAGCCGATGTGCAACACAACCTTGTCCTTAATAACCTTAACAACTGGTGCAACCATGCTTCGCAACCAAATCCTTGAATATAATTGATAGTGATGCAACTAATATTGTAACTTAGCAGCTTAACCATGAAATCATACATAACATATCGACAATGATTTAACATTCATTCATTCACTAATTGGAAATATTGCGACATACATTCGAACAATAACCATCAATAATTCAAGATAAACAATTACTCAACATTCACATAAGCATTCAATCACTCAACACAGGAAATAACGTGGAAACCCATTTGGGAAAAACCACCAAGGTTCTCTTCATCTTGCATGATAAATATAGGTAGCACCTTGTAGTCTACGACTTACAAATTTTTCTTAAGATATGTATTTTTCTCAACTCTTCTTGCTCTCATGCTCTCTCATTTATTCTCCTATCTACTCCTACCGATCCGCACACAGCCTGGATCGACTCTTCTACTCAACGGTCTGTGCACTCAGCTGCATATCTATGGTTTAATAGCCTCCTTCTATCAGACTCCTCTCTGATCTTTTACAATACTCCTACTCTTCTTAACTATTAATGAAGCTAACCCCTATACAGAGTGGGTTCCTCCTATTTATAGTGTTTACAAGACCGTACAGGTTCGAATGAGTACAATTCAGTTATTACAGACACAAGTAGCTACAAAATATCTTCCATACATTACTGTCGGCCCATACCTAGCCACAAAATTCCTTCATTACATTAACCACATCCATAACTAGATGCAAAAACATCTTTTAGCATGTCTGTATAGGTCATAACTAGCCGAAAAAATGTCCTTTAGCCTTCCCCTGGTTCATCCTTCTGTAGTCTTTCTTGAATTTCACTTGTCCAGCCTTTACTCTTCTATCAGCTTCTTCCACCGACTCTAGATGTTATTTTCCTCATCGCACCGATCCTTGTTGCAACTTCCTTTGCTCTTCGCTTACGCTTCTTCCTTTACCTTCTTTTCCTCCATCATGCGCCTGCTTTTCCTCTTGCGCTTGTGCGTCGGATTCATCCTTGTGCACTTTTCATGGCCTAACAAGCCCCCAACACTCACATGTGGCTCGTCTTAAGCCAGTAAGAAAAATGTATCAAAATTTTATTATTTGCAAAATTCAAGCCTCTGGCGCAGCTAGCACCACAGAACCAAACTTGTCTTGAAATTCCTTCAAAATTTATTGCACCATGGAAACTTCCTCTGTTACTTCCTCCGCTTGCTTAGCCAACTATTCCACATGATCAGAAATGATATGTTCTGACGGTCCTACTTCTAATGACTGTGTGATGTGTTGAATCTTCTGCTTTACAGGCTGAATAAGCCCTGTCACTCGCTCTTCTTTTGACTGATGTTTTTTCATCTCATCATTCCTTTTCTGCTCTTGGTTGCGGATATTTTTCACTTCCTGTTGTAGCTATTTCAGCTCTGTGGCCCTTTTGCTCCTTTCCTTGATTGGAAGCTTCTTCATGTCTTCCTTTATCGCGGTGATTTTCAAATCATCTTGTTGTGCATCTTCCTTTATCTTCTCCATAGTCTCATCCTCCAGAATCACTTCCCACATCACGGAAACGGCTTCAACTGCCTTAGTGTTGGGTTGTTCTCCTTTTCTTATCCTATCAATAGCCTCAAACGTTATTTTGTTATTCTCTCCAAGCATCTCAGGAGGTGTTCTTGGTAGGTGTGCTTGGTATCGATCGTGCTTGTAACTCCTTGACCTATTTGTTGAGTTCCACCACTATCTACGACAGTCGATCAACCTTGGCAGCTGAATCCTCATCCTGTTGGCCTTCTTCTGGTGGGAACTCTATGATGGCGCTCTTGATGGATTCTGCTAGTGTAATCCAAATCTATTCTCTGGCCTCAATTTCCTACTCTTTTTCTCAAAGGAGGGTCTTGCGCTCTTTCTCCTTCCTTTTCTGCTTGGTTTCCTGATACGCAAGAGCATTCTCTCGGATCCGTATCTCAGTCGCAGCCGCATGCTACATAGCATAGACTTCAGCTAGCGTAATTTTAGAGAATTCCATATATAGCGTTTAAAACCCATGAATGACATTATCAAATTCAGGCGTCCTTGTTTCCATTACTCTTTCCTGGATGTATATTTTACTGGAGGAAACAATAGCGGTGTTCCTAGCATGTTGCTAGGGTCCATGTCGTTAGTCTCAACCTCGATTATGCTTTTAACCTCATTCATAGTGTTAGTCAGGGTATTGATATGGTCTACCATTTTTTCAGTCAGTCACAACTATTTCTTACTTAGGCCCTTCATACTAGACTTTGCAACCTCTGCAATGGCGTCAGACAACAGACTTATGGCCTCCTCGGCTAAGTTAACTGTGTTAGACGATTTTTCCGCTTTTCACTTATTATTCTGCGGTAGATGATGGTTTGGTGGGAAAGGTGCGGGACGGTAGTGCAGTTGTGCTTATTCAGCCTGAAACTATCCATCGCTCTTCATCAAGTATGTGTCTATCGTATTTTCCTTCAAGATTTGGTATGCTCTGCAATCCTTCTATTCATGGCCTACTGACTTACAAAATTTATAGAGAATGCTTGTTGGGATACTTATAATCTTTTACAAGTATAGACACTCCTCATTGTGATGTCCTCTATTTTGGCATATACGACACTAGGGTAGTCCGTGGGTAGTCAATGGGTTTGGTGCACCCAATGATATATAGTTCATGTAGGTCGAAAAATTATCCTTGGTGTGTCCATCCATTTTGCTTTTCGTACACCATAAATATTCTTGGGCTTCCTTTCCCTTCTTGATATCCTAAAGCTGTATCATCAGGTTAGCCGGTTGCAACTGAATTTGCACCATTCCTGCGACACCATCTTTGATTGGTGAGGCTTCCAACTTCATTGCTAATTCCAATGCTTCCATCTGCGATTCAATATTTTGTTGCAATAATGGGCCTCGAATGTGTGGTAATAGTGCAGCAATAAACCACTCTTTATGCTGCACATCCGACATTTGGAAACTTACTTTGGCCATCAAAGTTTTAAACCATTGGTCAAAGTCCCATACGGACTCTGCCAATGATTGCTTTATCTCATTGATCTCGATGATGCATTGCAACTTAGATTTAGGTTTTCTGAACTCACATATCATTGCGAGTTGTATTTCTTCAAGGATATTATGTGGTGTTCCTGGTGGTACTACGCAAAACTTCATAAACCAGTCTAGGGAATGACCCCTCAAATTTGTGATCATATGTTCCTTCTTTAGGTCTTCTTTATGAACTAGGTGAACCATCAAACAACTTCACAGAGGAACCAATGCTTCTATGGATCCTCTGCTCCATTCCCATTTAATGTGGGTAACCAGATATCATGATCGGCCATTGAGTTGACGTTGGGGTTATCTGATGAATAATGTAGTGGAGGTGTACCCTCCTGCATGCTATTCACAATACTAGTACTATCAGTATTAACAACTCTTTCAGGATATGAGACTCTAGACCTTACCTCTATACTCTTATTGTGATGTAGTTACTTCCTGGTCTTGGTGTCTCCTCAGACTCTTCAGATCCTTTTGCTCCTTCTGAAATTATTCTATAGTTATCCTCTTTGTTGCAAGACCCTTCATCCTGCTCCAACTAAATTTTGTGCTCACTTTATTTGAACAGACTAGGATTTCGTTGACCTCCCTCTGTCTTTCTTCTTTTCCCTGATCTGAATCTCCTTCCACTTCTTAGGACTCCAACTTCTAGTTCAGTTTCTATACTTCCTGGGAACATATCAACTCACCATTTCCATTTTCTTTGTAGATCGTCTACAACATATCCCCTCCTATGGACATGCAACTCAACTATTTAACTGTAAGATACCCTTCTCATAAACCAGCATCCTTATCCATGTACTTATAGAAAACAAGTATCTTCATCGAGGTCCTTGGAAAAAATTTCTTTCAGCCTCACTATATGAGTGTATAGTCTCTACTGCAAACTCAATAATATACCCTTGCAAAATACTGTCAACCCAAAAATCAACAACTCTAGAGATGGGGTTACTTACACTGGTTATATCGTGAATCAGTTGATCACTCCACTCGACCACTTCTCTTCTCTTGAAATTTGTCTTCCTAGTCACCAATATTAACAACCACTTACGCAGCACAATAGGGAACTTTGCAAAGAATATCTCGTGAATGTCAGAGTATATGTACCGGTCTAACCAGTCTTCTGCACTAGACTATGATCCTGCGCTGTCTTCTTGCACAAATGATAGAGTCTTAGACTCCATCCAATATTCAATTTCATTGTTTGTCAGATGCCACAACATTTCCCTCTACTCAAATGATTAATGGTCCTGGAAACGAAACCTTATGTTAGCCTAATCTTCCCTTCTTATCTCAACCCGGGGTTCAACAACAACACAATACCAACAAAACACCAAAATACATCGGCCTGGCAGAGAAATCTTAGTCGACAACACCCATGAGGCAGGCCCAATCTCACCCAAGATATCTTAATTGGTAACTGCCAAAACCATGTTTCTGTAGTTGGCGAGGGAGTATAGTCCCTTGGCGCATGGCCAAGGCGCTCGATAGAGATGGAGGGATGGAGTCTTCCACTACTCGACAGTGGCGCAATAGAGGGACATAGCCGATGTGTGACATAACCTTGTCCTTAATAACCTTAACAACTAGCGCAATTGTATGGTGCAACCAAATCCTTGAATATAAATGGCAATGATGTGACTCATATTGTAACTTAGCAGCTTAACCATGAAATCATACATAACATATCGACAATGCTTTAACATTCATTCATACACTAATTGTAAATATTTCGACATACATTCGAACACTAACCATCAATAATACAAGATAAACAATTACTCAACATTCACATAAGCATTCAATCACTCAGCATAAGAAATAACGTCGAAACCCATATGGGAAAAACCACCAAGGTGCTCTTCATTTGGAATGAGAAATATAGGTAGAATCTTGTAGTCTGCAACTTACAGATTGTTCTTAAGATATGTATTTTTCTCAACTCTTCTTTCTCTCATGCTCTCTGGTTTATTCTCCTATCTAGTCCTCCTGATCTGCACACAGCATGGATCGACTCTTCTACTTAATGGTCTGTGCACTCAGCAGCAAATCCGTGGCTCAACAGCCTCCTACTATCAGACTCCTCTCTGATCTTTTTCAATTCTCCTACTCTTCTTAACTCTAAATGAATCTAACCCTTATACAGAGTGGGTTCCTCCTATTTATAGTGTTTACAAGAGCGCGCAGGGTTGACTAAGTACAACTCAGTTATTGTAGACACAAGTAGCTACAAAATATCTTCTATTACATTAATGTCGACCCATACCTAGCCACAAAATCCCTTCATTACATTAACCACGGCCATAACAAGCCACGGAAATGTCTTTCAGCCTGTCTGTACAGGTCATAAGTAGCCACAAAAATGTCCTTTAGCCTTCTGCTGGTTCATCCTTCTGCAGTATTTCTTGACTTTCACCTGTCTAGCCTTTACTCTTCTACCTACTTCTTCCATTGACTCTGGATTTGATTTTCCTCATCACATCAATCCTTGCTGTAGCTTCCTCTTCTCTTCGATTGCACTTCTTCCTTTACCTGCTTTTCCTCTATCGCACGCCCTCTTTTCCTCTTGCGGTTATGCGTTGAATTCTTCCTTGTGCACATATCCTGGCCCAACAGGTCCAGGAAGATGTGTGTTATTCTTATCAGCTCTATATTCGGTGGAGAATTTGTTTGGTGGTTGTCCTTTTTTCTAGGAGGTATGGAATCATTTTTTTTGTTGTATAAATCTATCATGGAACTGGGGTCCTATTGATGTAGAAGGAAATATGAAGCACTAGGTGAGGGAGTCTTATTTATCCATATTCTACCCCTTGGACATTATATTGGAGGTATGTAGATCTCGTAATTGCATCTTCTTTCAACAAGTTCAAGTGAGTGTTCGTTGTATTTGTCTCAAGACCTTGACAAGTATTTTGGACTCTGATTTCTCAATGTTTAAAGAAAAAATAGGCACATCAACTATCCTCTTTTTATTTAAAATTAGTTGGTGGGATTCTTTGCTGGTGATGAGAAGGATGGACAATAAAGGGCTAGTATGGTTCTAAGGATGGATTTGAATCACATGTTATTGTTATGGATGGATTCAGGCTTGGGCACTAATAATAAAGTTGAACCACTAGCCTTATGGATTTGTTATGGTTTGTGTGGAAGAAACAAATTACATGTGTCTTAGTGTTGGGGGACTCTAATATTATTGTGGATTGGGTTATGGAGGTTCACTCCATTCAATATGTTGACCTGCGAGCACTATATGGGTTGTATCAAGCGAATGTTTGGTCTTTTTTACTCTCTTTACTTCCTTCATATTTATTGTGAATTCAACAAGCAGGATGATGGTCTTTCCAAGAAGGCCATTGGTTATGGGGGAGGTGTGATTGCTTGGGAATAAATATCTGAGGGGTGTTCTATAGACTTTGGTCAAATGAGTCTTTTATTATCTTCATTTTGCTTTCCCTTTTTGTAGCACATATGTTGATCTTAGGGATAATGGAACCGACGACAGTATGGATTTTTGTAATGATCTTATGAATTGTTGTCAGTTCTTTTTTTAGGGTGTCTATCTTGAACAATTGACCTATTTTCTTGATTTTTGAATGAAGGCTATTATATAGTCTTCATAATTTTTTGAAGACTTAGATGTATATATGACACAACTTTTCATAATATAAAGTTGTACTTTCAATTATGAAAAAAAAATAAATTAAGTAAATTGTCATTATATTAATTCTTAATTTATTTTAGGATTACTTATATTCAAGCTTAAAAGACTCCTTTATGACAACCTTCACAATCTTCATTCTTCAAACCATTGAATTCTACATTTTGTACTTCATTTACATCATATTCCTGACCACAAAATTCGGTTGTTTAATGTGTAATATTTTTCATTAGATAACTATTTGGCCATAAAATTAAATTCACTATAAATATATGTAAAGGAAAGAAATTTATAATTGTGATTAACCTCCAATCCACCATCAATTTAGAGTCACCAAGCATTTGTGATATTTTACACCCTTGTCCATTGCCACATTTAAAAGAAGCCACATTGCATAAAGTTTTGTTCATTTGTTTGTTCATGGAGTCATTGCTAGTTTTAGCTTAATATGATGTTGTTGATCTAGGAATTAAATACCACCAACCCCACATAATCCCAAGGTTCTCTGATAGGTACCATCAAAGAATCCTTAAACCTATTCAAATTCAACTTTAGTTTATTTATTGGTTTCTCGTTAAAAAATTACCAATTTCCATTGCTAGCTTCTTATTTTAGGAGAAACCTAAGATGAATTAACACTAAATATTAAAAACCATTTTTTTTCTAAATAACATCACTCTCCATATTACAAAACAAGAAATATCCCTAAACACTTTAACATTTTTTTCTACTATCGAAGAATAAAAACAACCTCTACTCCCATTTGATTCTTCCTCTAGTAACTTGGAACTTGGAATATCATTTTCTAGACATCTCTAGTAAAAATACAATTGACAAAAAATGATCCAAAAAATCCTCATTATTTTTGCACAAAATACATCTTCCAATTCCTTCTATATTTCTCTTGCAACAATTATCTCAAGTTAAATTTCGTTGTTTAAACCTAACCAAAGAAAGATTTTCACTTTCAATGGTCTTTCTAACTTCTAGTTTCTCTCACGTTCCATTTATTCTTCCTTCCTTACATTATAACTCAATTTCATAGTATGCTCACCATTCTCTTGATTTTTTTACCATTTTATTGCATTGTCCTACTCAAAAAAGTTTTAAGAGACTAGAAGTTAAGATTTTGATATAAAGGTTTGATTCCTTTGCATTTTCCCCCTCCATGTCCAAGTCACAATCCAAGTTCCTCCCTCCTTGATACCAAAAATTCATACCATCACTTGTAGCCACATCTATAATAGAATAGATCCATAAGAGATAAAGTTCTATTATCAGCTCCTTAGGGGTCACTTATTCTCACACTTGTACCTCTTCCAACCCTCCATACTAACAATTTTCCAATTAGTGGAACAATGCTCACTAATGCTTTCAAACAATTGAACCAATGCTTTATTGTTGAACTAATTTGTTATTGTTTAAGCCAATCTACCACTAGTATCCTTATCATATACTTATTATTTATAACCTTCCCCACATACCGTCATTAAAAAACTAGTCTCAACAAATTTAGTTGCGAGGGCTAAACTACATCTATGCATATTTTTCAAGTCTTAATGACTAGCTTCCTTTAGACCTGCAACTCTGAACCATTTCACAAAAGGTATTCCTTCATTTTCCCTTTCACCTATCCAAATCAAACCAAAACATTTTCCCCCAATTTTATTTATAATATCTTTATGAATATGGATTTCCAACACAACCTTTACCGTAAACTAACACCCCTCCCATTAACATCCATTTGTTACACCATTGAGTTATTCTTGCTTCATTGTTGTTGTGAAACCATATCAAGTTACCATATTTATAATTATTAGGTTTTAAGTTAAAACCTAATTACTTTACTCCTTGGTCTAAATCCATAAAATTCATAGAAAACTTATCTACAATTTGGGCTTTATCTTCCTTAGATATCTCATTTATCAAAATTGAATATTTTCTCAATTTAAATTCACACATGTAGACTTGATATAGATATCCATGATCTCCTTTATTCCTCTAATCTCCCTCACATAACCTTGCCCAAATATCATGATATCATCAACAATCAATAGATGAGAAATGATTACATCACCATATCTTTTTACCCCTTTCGACAAAATGATTCTTCTTACATCCTTGAAGAGCATACCGAAGTTCTCGGTTAACAACATAAAAATAAAATTGGAAAGAGGACAGTGTTGGATCAAAGCTTTGGATGCATTAAATAAATTGGTAGGTGACCCATTAATTAGAGTTGCAAAGGAAACCAATGAAATACAACCCATGTTCCATTCTACAATTTGCAAATTTATCCCCATTTGAATTAACAACAGTCTAAGGTAGACCCAATTCACCATGTCATAAGCTTTGGAAAGATTCATCTTCATAATTATAGTAAGAATATTTTGTGTTTTAATTGAATGCATGCAATCTTGATCCATACCCATAGAGTCATGCATTTATCTATTATAAAGGAAAATAAAATACTCTTCATAGATTAAACAATACACGATCCCTTTGATTCAATTAGCAATTATTTTGGATATCACTTTATATAGTTGGTTGCAAAGGGATATGGACCTGAACTCCTTAAAAGATTTTGGATCCTAACTTTTAGGAATATGATCTATACATGTGGTATTAATGGTACCAAATGCTCTTCCAAAATTTCTAGATTCTTCAATAGCTCTTTTCAATCAATAACCACATGATATAGGACTAAATAGAATTCCATCATCTATCTATCAATACCAAGACATTTTTATTCCTTGGAGGCACATAAAATTTCTTTTATCTCTTCCTTGGATACTTCTACCTCCAAATCTACGTTCATTTCATCACTTATCAATTGGAGAAATGACCTGATAATTTTCATGATTTCAACAGTATTAGTTTACTATGGAACCTTAAAAGGATTTTTGAAATGTTTCTTTCCCACTTCACGTATCTCCTTGTAGGAATACACCCTAGTGCCATATATCTTATTGATTTCACAATAGAATTTATACCTCACATATGACTTGAATACCTTTGAAAAACTTAGTATTCATGTCACACTCAAAGTCAATTGTATTTACTTTTGAGCCTCAATTAACTTTATTTATTAGCAAGAATATATTTGTTTTTACCTTCCATTTCTTTACGATAATTATATTCAAATTATGAGAACACCCTCGCTTCATTATTGCCAAAAAATCTTTTGATTTAGATATTTCTAACATTTTTTTGACATAATTGAGAGCCCAAATGACAGCTTCAATCTTTACCCTTTTCAAATTGTCTACAAACTATTCATTGTTGATTCTCCACTAGCGTGCTCAAAATGTACCAATTTCTAATCATTAATGCCTTGAAGTCCTCTTGATCCAACCAAGAGTGATTGCACTTAAAAGGGGCATGGGTTTCTTCGCAATCTTATTATATTTGTAGAAAAATTGGTAAGTGGTCAAACAAACCTCCTTAACAAACCTAGTATTTTACACCTTCTTAATACACCTTCAACTGGACTCTACAACCAAAAACTATCATACATTATTAAAATTCCATTTCTACTTTTTTTTTCCATTTTTCTAGGTGGGAACCAATTTTACAGGTTCTTCATCAATTAAATTATTAGTTTCAAATAAATGCCTAAATAAATCTACAAGTACATCTTTACTTGTAGATATATCCCCCCTAAAATTCTGATAGTTTCCCTTGGGGAAAAAAAAACACCCAAACCTTTGCAAAAGGGATTTTGTTACCTTAGGGAGCATACAAGTTTATAATTTTGAAATCCCTTTCCAATTCTTTCGACCTTACTTACACCATTATAGCTACATAAAACTCATTGGAAAATGATTCAACAAGTTTAGGATTCTAGTGTCACCATTCCTCTCAGTAAGAAAACATGTTACAAAGAATGAAAATTCGTTTATTCAATAGCCTTTGACCCTACACAGTTTCTTGTAGGAGAAGAACTTATGAATTGAACATTGCACATAGTCTTTTAAGGGCTTTTTGTTTTGGAGCACTCCCTACTTTGAAGTTTAGAGATAATATACATTTGGAACCATAATTTGGAGATTTTCCTACTCTAAGGACCCCCCTAATTGTTAATTATTTTCCCTTTCTAGCCTATTTTCCTATGTTTGACTTAGCTTTGGATATGTTTGGTTTCCTTCCTACCAGAACATGGATGTCCTTCTCATGTGCTAGACAACCTTCATTGACCTCGCAATTCCCAAATCTACTTTATTTGACCTAATTATATAGGAATACTTGACACAAACACTATGGGATTTGTTAATCTTATCCAAATCATAATCTAATTTCTATGAACCCTCTTTGGCAGGTTTACCATTGTTTAGGGATGGCGAATGGAATCCTACATCATTTAATGAAGTGTTAGGTTCTTGAGACTAAAATTTCTAACGTATAACTAAATTGAGGGGATTATCAGCATTTTGTAACTTATAAAGGACAATCATACTACTCAAGGAAGGCCTAAATTCTAAGTCCCCCATATCCTCCTCAAATACAAACAACCCTAGAACACCTCACATTTTGATGGAATTATTTATGATTTTTTTATTATGAGAGGACTTAATGGTAGGGGATGTACATTTATATGATGTAGAACATTCCCATGTTCATTCATGTGCTTCATATACATGAACCTCCTTTTGATGCAAGTCATGTTTCAAAACCACATTTGCATCATGAACCTTCATATTGAGGATTTCCTTCCCTATCTCTCCTACATTGTTTGCAATGACCTCTAAAAATTTACGTGGAAATAATTTATTTACCCACACTTTATAAATTTTCTCTATAATTGTTTTAGGATAATTATAATCTACCCATAAATGGTCAATGGAATGACAACCGTTACAATGCAAAGGAAGTTTACAAAAATCTAGTTTCTGTGTAAATACTCGATTTCCCCATACAATATTAGTATCCACTTGCAATGCCTCACATAAATCAGTTTCTATTAACGATTTACCACTTACATATCAACTTTCAAGCTGAAATTTTCTTCCAAAGCAATGAGTAAACTAAGGGAATTTTCAATCTCTTCTAGGATTTTTGAATTCCACAGCTCTAAAGATCCTCAATAGGAGTACCCAATTCTATTGCAAAAAAGTTAGTTCCCTTCTCGGATCAATGCTTGGTTTCTAGTTCTTTAGACACATTCTCAAGGGTCCCCATTTCCAAGCCCTATGTAGGAGAATATTCGCATGTTTCTAACTTCTCACCACAAAGCATATTCAATATCCTTGAACTAGAACATGGAAAAGGGTGCATCCAAGGAAGGGCTTCTAACTCTCCATTAATTAGTTTCCCAAATATGTCCAACTCATGTATTTTCTCATAAAATAGTTGTCTAGTGATTTCACTATAATACCTTCAACGTTCTCCATGCCAAGATTCAAACCTATATGGGATACATCATTGATGAGCATGGTGTGCATGTGGATCCAACCAAGATATACGTCTTTCACTATTTGTTGGCCTTAACAACTCTCACAAATATCTACAATTTCTTGGGCCTCGCCAAATTCTATTCTAGGTTGATGTTGGAGTTCTCTCATATCACTTGGCCCCGTGGGGAGTTCACTAAGTAAGAAATAGTATATCACGTGAGTTAATATTGGGGATATAGTACTCTAAATGTTTTGCTAAGTATATAATGGCCAAGGGGTGTTTTTAATATATTAAAAGCATATGTATGTATGTATGTATGTATGTATGTATGTATGTATATGTATGTGTATGTATCTACATATACTTACATATATACATCTATATATATGTAAGTATATGTATATATATATGTATATATATATATATATACATATACATATACATATACGTATACATATACATATACATATGGGGTTTATAATTTTGTATCTAAGGGGTTGAATATGTATTAAGGGCTTTGAATTGACACTCCATGTCTAAAGTTGATTCAAGTCTAATTATGTGTGAAGTCATATTAACGTTTCAATAAGTATGATTTGTGTGAAGAGGGTTGTTGTAAAAATTATATGATAACTAATTGAACACTTAAATATCAACCCAAGTCTCGTAAGCTTCAAGGTGCTAGAACTATATATGCAACGTCGAAGACTAACCTATTCTAATATATCATATTGACATCCGACAAATATACTACAATGCAAAAAAAAACTAGGCAATAGTTTTAACTTGTGGAAAATAAATTTACTAATGAAAAACTAAACTTACTGAACCTAACTAGGTAAACAAACCACACCAATATAAAATCAACTTAAATCTATACTAAGACGAAATCAAATCTAGTACAAGAACAAATACAAAAAAATTATCTCAATCTAGGAAAAAGGGATTAAAACTAGAGTTCCTAATTATAAAAAATTAGTTTTCTACAAATTCTAATTTGCAATGATTCTAAGTATAAAAACAAAACTAGAAATAAGAAAACTATAATTACAGTCACTATCTATCAAGAGACCAAACCTATTTTAATGTTTGAAAGTAAATCTCAAGAACACAATCATAATCAAAATTCCTATCAACCCACAACTAGTAAAATAAAACTTATGCTAAAGTTCAATCAACTATGCAATAATTACATAGGTGAAATTGACTTCCACAACAAAGGATGTCCAACTATTCACTACAAAATTTGAACCCAAAATCCGATGAGAAAATCCGACCAACAAGATCGTGTCGTCGGATTTCACCTTCAAAATTATGAAATTTAATTAATTTTTTTTAAATTGATAGAACGACATGTCATATTTCCGACGTACGTTGCATATTCGAAAATGGTTGTCCGATATTTGACACATTTTTTATAACGTTAACTAGGCTCACAACATCAGAGATTCAAATAACAACTAAATTTTAAAATAAAAAAATTATGGAAACATTTCAACATGTTTTCTATAGAAGCGACGATTTATGGAAATTATTTTATTCTTCGACGGACGGTTTGCAGAAATAGTGATGTGTGGAGCTTGGTTTTTAAGATCGATAGTCTTTATTCAAGCTCTTTGTGAGAAAATGTCAAATAGCAATATTCCCGATCCAAACGAACAAAATCGACAATTGCTTGCTAGATTGTGGGATGGACTGAAAACAAAGGGTGATGGGAAATGTTATTGTCCATGCAGTCAATGCAGGGGATTTAACAAGAGAAGAATAAAGATCACAACATCCAGAAAACATTGTACGGAACATGGACACGTTGAGGGGGGGCATGAATATCCTACATTTGTAAGTTTTGCATTATAATTTTTTGTAAATTGATTGCTTTGGTAAATGTATGCATTATTTAAATATTTATTATATTAAATTATATCTATTGATGTTTTCATGTAACCATAAAGGAAATAAATCCTACGGCGTATCGTCCAGAGGAAGTGCTTTCAGAACAAGTACCGGAGGAACATGGAGCTATGAATAATGAAGAACAAGTTAATAATCATATTGAAGAATATGATCATACTGATAACATAGTTGAATATGATGGTACAAATACATTGATACATGATTCATTTAATGTTAGAATGGATGATGATGATGATCATCATCATCATCATGAAAATATTTATGACTTTGATTATGTTCATGATTTACCTCTTCTTGAGAAGGCCTACAAACCCATTTGTGAAGGCTCCAACACAAATCTTCTCTCTGTTGTATTGTTGATAATAAACTTGAAGATTATGAATGGTATTTCAAACATATCAGTCACACAGATGTTAAGGTATGTAAAATATTCCATCACATATATATGATCGTGATAAAGGCTATATTTGTTCCTCTAATAATTTTGTTGTTAATTCATAAGCCAAATTAGTACGGATGAAATGTGTTTCATTAATATTATTTATATATTATATTAACTAGATTTTTATTTTAATTTGTTGTAGCTTGATAGCTGATTTTTTGTTACTACCGTCAAATATTTTGCCTTCCACATATCAATATTTATCTTCCATCATGAAAGAAATTGGAATGCAATTTGAAGGAATTCATGCATGCCCCGATGACCATGTTATATATTATAATCATTATGAATTTGCAATAGAATGTCCAGAATGTCATATCAGTAGATATCGAACAGATCAAGTAACAAAAAAAGGTGCCTCGCAAGGTTCTTTGTTATATTCTCATTATTCCACGGTTGCAATGACTGTTCAGGTGCAAAAACATAGCACAATTTATGGATTACCATGAAAGGAACATAAGTCCACATGACATTATTCGAATGCCTATAGATGGGTCTTCATTTAGAGATATGGAGGAAAATTGGCCTCACTTTAAAGAAGAACCTCGTAATCTTAGGATTTCTTTAGTAGAAAATGGTGTCAATCCATTTGCCGAGATGAGGTCTGTTTACTTGGTGTAGACTATTTTGTTATCAAGAATAACATTCCTCCATGGTTGTCAATAAATAGGAAGCACATAATGTTGTCGATGATTATTCCAGGTATATTGTGTCTACAATTGTTTTTTAATGTAGTGGCATCTCATTTGTTGTATTTTGTTTCCTAATGTACAATATATATATATATAAATTTTCTCTTGTGCATGGTTTATATATCTAAATGGTACTCATAATTATATATTTTATATGTTCAAATCAATCAGGTAAGTACCAAGCTAAATATATGAATGTATATATCGAACCTCTTATTAACGAGCTACTAAAGTTATGGAATGGCATCACTATGTATAACGTATCTAGATCAATACGACAAAGGCAATTTCAATTCCATGCAATGCTTGTATGGACATTACATGATGCTCTAGAGTTAACCCATTTTTGCGGTTTGTAATTATAAGTTTGACTCTAATTGCATTTAATTTTATGAACTAGTTAATATAATATGCACACATGTTTTTTTTAATATTCCATTCATTATATAGATAATTATAATTGACATAGATATTCCATCTCTTTGTGTAGGTCTTCATACAAAGGGAAAATTTGCATGTCCAAATTTTGGTCCTAAGATCAAATCTCGTCGTTCAAAAAGCTTAGGAAAGGAGGTGTTTGATGAGTATAGGCACTTCCTCTCTAAGAATCACATGTATCGAACTACCAAAAAAAAAAAATTCAATGGGAAGCAAGAGACCGCATTAAAACCGTAGAGAATGACACCTCACCCATGGAAGTTCCAATGTAATAGAAATCATCAAGGTACTTATGAATCATTGTATATGAAATGTTATGTATTTTTTTATTGTGTTTTTTTAACTGTAATTGACATTTATTTCTGTAATTTCTTTATAAACTATGATTCACGATGGTCGTCGGGATCATGAAGGCATTAATGGGATTCCACGAGGAATGAAAAGTTATCCTAAACAATTCATTAGGTTTCCCTACTATGATCACCTTAAAATTTCTCATATGTTTGATACAATGCATATCGAAAAGAATGTGACTGAAACATTATGTCAAATATTGGATGGAAGGAGTGAGAAAGAATAAATTGTCAAAATTTCCAAAGACATTCAAGAAGGAAACCATGCAATGAAATACGTCATTCAATTTCATAGCAACGGAGACGAAATAAATATTACTCACTTCCATGGATGTTAACGGAGCAGCAAAGTAATGTTGTAAAAGAAGTCATGCAAAAAATTAAATTTCCCACTGAATTTTGTGCGAACATGAAGAATATCATAACAAAAAAAGGTGATTTTGCGGGGGTGAAAACGCATGATTGTAATGTCTTCATGAACGTAATTATTATGGTATCCATATAATTATTGTTTTTTTTATTCCAGTGCATATTGTTGGTATTTTGTTTGTCTACTCTTTGTTTAAAAAATGAAATGATTTGTATATTGTTACAGTATGTTTTACCTCTCTCTTTCTCAGACAACTTCGACAACAATGTCAAACAAGTTAGATATAATCTTGGGAAATACATGAGGTAAGTAACATTTTTTTACATGTGGTTAGTGTTTATTTAATTCATCGTAGAACTTATATTTGATTTTTGTGCACTAATTCATGTTATGTAATATAATGTTTTTTTTGTTAAATCTGGTGATTGGTTTGTGTCACTTGTAGATGGTTGTCATTTAAATAAATCCATAAAGAAGATATAAATTATTAGAGGATATAAAATCCTCGCCTCATGTATGAAATTGAGAAGAATCTACCCTCATCATTTTTCAATGCACATGAACACTACCTCATACACCAAGTTGAGGAGATTGAATTTTGTCGACCTGTGTACTCAAGGTCCATGTGGATGGTTGAGAGGTACTTGAAATTTATGAAGGGGTTGGTTATACAACGAGCACATGATAAGGGTTCTATGATGAAGGGATATATGGTATCCCAAAACATGTTGTATATTAGTGAATATCTTCCTAATTTAGCGTCAAAGCTCAATTTATGTCACATTTGTGATCCAGACTTCAATAAAATTTTGAAGGGGAGTACCCAAAGGGGAAAGGTAGATCAAGAAAGGTGAAATGTAATTATTATATAGTGTATATTAATTAATATAATACACTTGACTGCTGATTTTTATGTATATATATCATACATATTCTATTTTTATATTCAATATATTGCATCAATTAAGAGTGTATACTATGTTAAGTAAATATACATTTGTATTGAATTTTAATTTTATTGCCATCAAGCAATTGGTCGAAAGTGGGATTCACTTCATTTGTATATCACAAACAATCTTGATTGGATGAAGGTATGGATTGAACGCTGTGAACAATCTGGTCATGGAATATCATGGGAAGGCGTGGCTTCGTTGGTTGAAGAAGCACATCGCAATGGAGATACCAATCTTACACAAAGGGAAATCGATTTATCATATGGTTTAAAAGATAATCATGGAATCATATTAATCAACCTCACTATTATTTTTGCAAACATATTGATGTACATGTTGATTGTTTTCCTTGTATGTCATAAACATGCAATTAATCATAAATATTGGATCAGTATGTAGTATTTTTGTGTATGGATTGTTGTAGGTAAAACACCATAAGGCTATGTGGTGCAATGGTTGTAGATATCACATCAAGAATTTGGATGAAACAAAGAAAACACCATATTTTGGGATATCTGCAATCTTTGAGGTGACCAATGTTTCCTCTAGAAGTGACAAACATCTAGAACTCTCAGAAAATCGATATTATGGGTATCTAGAAGATATTCTTCATTGTGACTTTAAATCCTTAAAGGTAGTTATGTTCATTGTCAAATGGTATAGGTTACGATTGAATCAACATGATCCTGATTAAACTATTATTGAACATGATAATGGATTTACCATGGTAAATACAAGGTTGTTTGAGCCAAGAAGAGATCCCTATGTTATTCCAAGCCAGTGTGAACAAGTATTTTACTCTGAGGTTCCAAGTAGAGTGGGTTGGTAATTTGTTGTGAGACACGATCCAAGGGGAATGCCGATAAAGTATAACGTAGAGGAAGGTAATGAAGAGGGTCTCAAATAAGAAGACGATGTTGAATATGATCAACATGAATTAGATGATCATGTTCCAGAAGAATATGTCAAAGAATTACTTGAATCAGATGATGTAGCAGACAATTTCCATGAGGACGATATCGATGATGACATAATGATCATAACTGACATCGATGATGATGATGATGATATGGCCAACCCTTATAATGTTGACTCTGGATTGGATGATACAGATGATGACTTGGATTAAGAAGATGATGAATTCCATTGAATATGATAAAGGGGGAGTCAGATATCCGACCAAAATTAGATTATAAGAAACCTAATACCTAATATAAGTTATTATCGGTGGTATAGCATGGTTTTCAAATTCATCATCATCATCATAATCATCATCATCGTCATTACCATCATCACCATCATTGTCGGCGTCACCACCACCACCACCATCATCATCATCACCCTCTTCCTCATCAAAATTGTCATCTTCTTCATCATCATCATCATCATCGTCATCACCATCTTCATCATCACCACCACCATCATCTTCATCATCTTCATCATCATCATCATCATTATCATCATCGTCACCATCATCATCATCATTGTTTTCGTCATCACCACCACCATCATTGTCATCATCATCACCATCATCACCATCATTGCCATCGTCCTCACCACCACCACCACCACCATCATCATCAGTAGCAACATCATCATCATCATCATTGTCATCATCATCGTCATCATCACCCTCTTCCTCATAAACATCTTCATCATCATCATCGTCGTCGTCATCATCATCTCATCATATTAATTTTTCACAGTGGTCTAGGAACAGAAAACATAGTCTCACAAAGAATACAGACAAATATGCATAAAATTGGTAAAATGGTGCTGCAATGGAAGTAGCAGCTCTGTATAATCAATGAATAATGAATAATACAATACAATGGTCATGCAAGATGCATGAATGCCAAGACAATTCGAATTCCAAGGGAGGTCATTCGAATTGAATGAGTGGGTGTAGCTTGACTGACTGTAAGCCACAGTAAACACACTAGTTAACCAACTGATCAAGTCCTAATTGACTCAACTAAGTCCTAACTAAAGTAAGAGTGCAATGGATGACTGATTCTAACTGAAAGTAGCTCAAACACATGTCAATGCATGCCAACCAATAAGTGGTAGAACATAATTAACTCCAATGAACCCGATGAGGTTTCAGAGGTGGTTGGAGGTGCCCCTGTTGACTCCAATTCATTAAATATTAATAAAATAAGCAATATAATGAAAGGAGGTGCCTTCACCACTTAGCTTAACTGATTGTAACCATCAGTTGGCAATTAGGTGCATTTATGACACTCAGATCACCCCCAGAGTGCTCCAGTTAGCCTCCCCAAATGAAGGAGAAGGATTATTTGGCCTCCTTGACTGAAGGTAGGCATGGGTGTGCTCATGCTGATGTCATATAGTGCTCCTTTGATGCCAATTAAGTCAATAAAACTTAGGATAGTGGTTTAACAAGGCCAAATTGACCAAATTAAGTGTGCATGGTGGGTAAATGTCTCCAACACATCATCATCATCATCATCATCATAATCATCATCATAATCAGCAGTATCATCATCATTATCATCATCACCATCATCATCGGCACAATCATTGTCATCTTCATCATCATCGTCGTCGTTGTCATCGTCATCACCATATTCATCATCGTCATCATCATCATCATCATCGTCATCATATTCATCATCATCTTCATCATCTTCATCACCATCGTCTTCATCATCATCATCATCATCATCATCATCATCATCATCATCATCATCACCATCATCATCATCATCATCATCATCGTATTCATCATCATCATCATAATCATCATCATCATCATTATCATCATCATCGTCGTCCTCGTCATCACCATCATTGTCGTCGTCATCACCACCACCACTGTCATCAACATCATCATTGTCGATGGCAACATCGTCATCATCACCATCATTGTCGTCCTCATCACCACCACCACCACCACCATCATCATCTTCATCATCATCATCATCACCATCACCATCACCATCATCATCATCATCATCATCATCATCATCATCATCATCATCATCATCATCATTATCGTCATCATCATCGTCGTCGTCATCATCACCATATTCATCATCATCATCATCATCATCATCATCATCTTCATCATCATCATCATCTTCATCATTATCATCTTCATAATCATCGTCTTCATCATCATCATGGTCATCACCATCATCACCATCGATGTCGTTGTCATCACCACCACCACCATCATCATCTTCTTCATCATCATCATCGTCGTCGTCGTCGTCGTCGCAATCACCCTCTTTCTCATGAACATCTTCAGCATCTCCATCTTCTTCATCATCATCATCATCGTCGTCATCACCATCATCATCATCGTCGTCGTCGTCATCACCATCTTCATCATCGTCATCATCATCATCTTCATCATCATCATACTCATCATCATCGTCGTCATCATCTTCATCATCATCATCATCATCATCTAATTAAACAAATCCATGCGCATGAGAAAATTGGTCGGTGTGGAACTGGGTTTAGGTATTTTCTTCTCGATGTTTCGATCGCTACTGTGAGATCATCCTCAGGTGACCAATTGAAGCTTGCTGAAAAATAATATTTCCCAATTTCTTTTAAATATAGAATAGATGTTTAATATTATTAATTTTAGATTGGGTCAGCTGGTTTATTTTTTAATTCTATTTATTAAAGTTATTAATTTTTAGGGTTTAACTCAATTAGGGGTTTAATTTATATTATTATTTTAAGGTTTCAAAACCTAAAAATTAAAAAAAATGAGAATTAGATTTTTGAAGATTTGTTTTTTATTTGTGAGTTAATTTTAATATTAAGTATTGGAATAAATAAAATTAGATACTTAAATTCTACAATAGTTTATTTTTAATATTTTTAATCAATAAATTAGTATTATTAATATTACAAATTATTAGGGTTAGAACCTAAGTTTAATGGAAATTAGTTTAAAGGTTTTTATTTAATTTTTATTTTTATTTTTCTATCATGGTTTTAACTAAAATCGTTTTTTTATAAATAGATTGTTAGTTGTTTTGATTGTTACCATTAATCCTAAGCTCATGTAGAAGAGGTTTCCATGTGTCACTGAGTTTAGAAACATCGTCTCTATTAAGGGAGTCTAGGGTGATGTTAATTTCTATTTTCTCCCTGACTTTTCATTTAAGTTAGGCTCTCTTCTTTAGTGATAACTCTGGCTTTCTCAAGAAAGGTCTGGTGTTTTGTAATGTGAGAATGTTCATCCAGTGCTGATTTCTTATGTCTGTCATGCCTTATATCAACACCGTGTTCCTTGAATCTCGCTCTCATGGATCATCCAGTTTCACCGATGTATTCTTTCCCACATGAATAGGGGATTGAGTAGACGCCTTTGTATGCACCTGGATCGATAGGGTCTTTCAGTGAATCGACCATTTTTTTTATTGTGTTGGGCAGAGTGAAGATGACTTTGAAATTCTTTCATTTTATTGTTTTATCCAACTTGTATGTGGTACCCTTGTTAACAGGAATATCGCACCTTCTGTGGACAGAAGTTGTTCCTCTAGTCTGAATGGTTCAGATCCAGAACAAATGAGTCACAACTAGGTCGGAAGACTTTCCCTAGAAACTATAGATGCCTGGAATAAGATCTCTGATGGAAGACCTGCATAAACACATCAAACGCACGACAACATCAAAGATACCAAAAAACTATCCATAGATCCATATCAGTGACTAAGGAATCTGATAATACACATGTGAGATTATAACACAACAGATATATGGGAAAGAAACCAACTTTGCATTAATAGATGAAATGAAAGAGTTTACAACCTTTTTTCCTTAGTGTCGACACACTCCTTCACAAGACTAACATCTCATCCCTGATAGCTCCAAGTTGCTCCTCTATGCTCTCTAATGGATTAGGCCAGGATGTTAATTCAGCAGCATAACTTTACTCTTTTCTTCTCCCCTCAACCATGGAGTATGAGCCTAGTTTTATAGGGCTCAAAGGGATAGGAATGGTTGAGAAATAGGTGGGTGAGGTGGCCATGAGATCCCCAAAGCATGGACCTCAAGCTTAACTGACCCAAGTGAGTAGGGATAAGGATAGCCACGAAGATTTTGTTCTAGAATCATGAAGCCTCCTTTTTTCACTTTTTACCAAGGGTACCGCTTATACTCCCTTATGACAGAGCGGTGCAAGGTGAGAACCATGCCAAAAGCAAAGGTGAAAGGTGGTGGCGCTTCTTGTCTTCCACATAACTCGGGTGGTGCTACATAAGGTACCACTTATAAGCTTAAGGGTAAGAGCGGTGCTGGATTTTTATATGTAGGATCAACAACTAGAGCATTGTTTTCACTTCAAGTTTGGGATTGAGGGAAAATAAAGGTGTTAGAAATCTTATCACATGTTGGTGACAGGATTTGGGTATAACAGAATTCCCCCCAAAGCATGAGGCTAGAGGGATACGATAGGCGAGAGATTTTATAGAGAAATTTATCAGTTCGAGATAAGAGCCAGCTTGATCGGAGAGTATCATCGAGTAGGAATTTGCAATACATCAATACTTTGACTCATGAGTAAAGGTAACCTCATCATGGCTGCAGACCAATACAAGGAAGATCCACGAGAGGAATAAACAAACATGGATTCTAGAATACAATGTAGATCCATGTGATAGAGGACTCAAACCTGGACATAGCTACCAGATATACAACATAGATCTATGTCATACAGACACAAATTTGAGCATAGCCATGACCATACAAGTGTGGATCCATGCTGGTAATTCATACAATATACTCCATCGCAACCTAGGGAGAAAGCTATGAGTGCTTAAAAAATACCCAGGGTCCTCGTCTCATCTTCCACAAAGTACGATTATATCCATGTGATTACAATGTTCTGAAGTTGAACATGGTAGAAATCACTTGATTGCTGGCTAATGATGTGAACCGTTAACAAGTGCGAGGGAGATCACCATTAATGTCAATGATTCACAAGGTACCCTAGTACAATCTACTGAGTGTGAATAGATGTTTTGATGTCGAACACCCAATGGAATATTTCGATCAAAGTTCAATGATGTGAACCCTTGTTGAGAGCGAGAGAATATGTCATTGAGGCATACAGATCTCAAGGTACTAAACTTGTTTCTAAGACTACTTCCTGGATGATGAGCTGATGTCGACAGGAATAGTCTCGTCGAAGGAGGGCCATGATGAATCCCATATCGACGACATGAAAATTAGAACAAAGTTTTGGAATGTTGTAGATAATGTAACCATAGGACTGACTCAAAGATACTGACACAAAGGATGTTTTAACTACAGAGGTAAACTTCTTGCTTCCTTTGAACATCGGGCGGCATGAAAAAAGACTTGGCAGCATGACTAAAACAGACGAACAAAAAATAAGACTGTGGATAATGCATTCTTTTGAAAGTCTCAAAGGAGTGATATGACTCATGAAAGTGGATCGACTTGTAAGTCAGCTGAAAACCCAATTGACTGAATGATAT
>LPNX010025732.1:3398-39285 GCA_001517045.1 Pseudotsuga menziesii | reverse complement strand
GACAAGTGCCATGTTCAAAGGTGACAAACAACTTCCATTTGATTTGCAAAATGATTCCCTTCCCTTAATTCCCCCATCATGATTGATGAGTGCCTCTTTTTGTTTTTATGAGTCCAAAGAGGGTAACAAACACTTGTTTTAGCTCATCTGAAGACAAGTCCATTCTCATATATTTCACGAACCTGAGAAAGGACAAGCTCGTTCCCAAAAACCAGTCTCTCAGTGTTTAGTTTAATGAGTCCAATGAAAGCAAACTTGGTATCGCTCATGTTTAGAGAGTCTGAAAGAAGATGAAAGAAAACTCCAAATGGTCCTTTTTTATATGATTTAGCCTCTAGGGCCCGAAAAAGTATAAAATAATACCTGAGAGAACTCTTCCAGTCATGATTGGATGGAGTGTTCCTTTTTTCGTAAATAGTCAATCCAAACCAAAAAATAGATAACCTACCGTCGGAGAGACAAGTCTTCAAATACTTTTATGAGTATGAATAAGAAAAGTACTCGACAATATTTTCATATTTAAGGAGTTCGAAAAGAGCTTAAAGGAGACTCCATTAGGTTTCCATTTCATGATGAAAAGTTTTTACAAGCCTAAAAAGAATCGAAAAAAGACTCAAAAATTTGATACTGAGTTCTAAGAGCGTGACCAAAGTGTCAAAACAAATGCTCGGGGACTTTTTCTGTTTTATGGAAGTACGAAAAAAGTAAAAAACAAACTCCCCATAGACTTCAGTGTTTCCATTTTTACTCCTGTAAGACTAAAAAATGATCATTAATCTCTCAAAGAATGACTATAATGAACTGTATAAATGGTTGTTTATATAATAATGATTTTTTTGAAATATCAACATAACACCTAAAAACCCAAAAAAAATATATAAAAGTCATTTGAATGGTAAAAACCAAATCATTTTACTATTTACCACTGGGTGAGAGTATTTTGGAGAGAATTGAGCCAGATCTTCAGTCAGTGATTCTGGGAGATTCCACCATCCGTTTCGAGCACCGTCTGAGCCAGGTAAATGATTGAACCTTAGCCTTTCCTTTTAATGCATTCATTTTTTTTATTTTGTGGGGCATTTGGGAAGTTTTAAGCAAGCCCTAAATCCAAAATACGGGCACCACTCCTTCCCTTACAGGACAGGCGGTGCCTGATAAGAACCACACATGTTTATCTGCACTCAGGTGGTGCCACTACTCTGTGCAAATGGTAGTTGGGCGGTGTCGGGCGTGAGTATGGAAACTTAAATGGGAAAGCATAAATAGGAGTTTTTAAATGATTTTGGTGATTGATTATGTTTTTAATTAGCTCATTGATTGTTTTTGGCAAGTTCTAACCGATAAAAAATGGTTATATGGAAAGAATGACAACACGATAATGATGATGCCTTCAATGAGGGAAATGCAGGGTGCATAGATAAATTAAGGGGCTGTGGCCTCCTAAAATTCTTTCACACTCCTATCATGGTGTCCCATGAGCACTTGTTGGAGCATCTCCTTCATATGTGGAACTCGGAACAACAATATTTCGAGGTGGGATCCCATGTGCTAACTATCGAGGTAGAGGATATCTACTTTTTGACAAGATTATCCAGACAGGGTGCTCCTATTTCGCTGACTGGTTCTCATGAAGGGGACGTAACCAACCCATAGTTAATCAACCGTCACTGCATACCTGGTACCAGAATGTCTGGGAAGAAAATTCCCATTGAGGCAGTGATGGACGATCCTCTCCATACAGTTCTTTTCACTATGCATAGGCTGGCTAGGATCCAAGGACTTCATCAAGCTTCCAGAGCACACATGTTATATGTTATAGAGTCCATGGAACCCACTGTCTTTAACTAGGAAAGAGCATTACTTCCAGTCTTCAAGGACCAGCTGACCAAGTTTCAGCAAGGAGAGTTGAAATAGTTCGGCTATGGATCCATCTTAGCCTGTTTCTTCTTTGAGTGGGTCCCTCACCTAAGGACCCAAGTGTTATTTACAGAGCTAAGAGAGAGAGACTCTTGTATGCTGAGGTGGGTCGAAATTGTGGCCTACACGCGAGCAGGAAGGGGAAAAGTGAAGTTTTGGGCTCCATTTTTCTGCTGGTTAAAGGATTAGATCCTCATGATTGAGGATTATGCACATGCAGGTACTGACTTCAGGGGTGACCATGATATACCACTTCCAACTGGTGTGTAATGGGGAGACATTGGTAAGAAACAAAACCCTAAAATGGAAATTTGTGTTTTTTAATTTTTTTATGTGTAGTAATAAGACCTAAATATCTTCATGTAGATGTTGGAGTAGCACGACCTGGGGGATATTCCCCACTGGATAGACGAGCAAGAGCTTAGTTTGTTCAATGAGGTGACGACCCAATGGGAGAGTTAGAGGAGAACCTGGAGAGGTTGAATCTAGATATATCTGATGCATCGATCAATGACCTTCCCGTGAGGTATCATAGGCACACTGTAGGCGTGCCAGGCCATTTTACCGACTGCTATGTAGAGTAGTACGAGTTGTCATGTGCTATCATGAGCACCACTAGATAGTCCTACATGATGTATTACTGAAAGTTGATATAGCTTCAGGATTTTGTATGATTTTGTACTGCCTGAAAGCTAGAGTGCTTCAGATGAGGTCTCGTGACCTATTTTTGTAAAACACTTTATATATATATATAGACTTTTATTTCCAGTGTTTATATGTTCCAAATGGAAAATGTATTTACATGAGTTTTATGTGTCTTCAGTTTATTTTACAATGAACCATGTTTGATTTTCAAGTTATGAATGGGAAATATACCAGTCAGCTCTCCAGAAATGTGATCCATGATCAGTGACTATAGACTGTGGAACTCCAAACCTAGCTATTACATGATTAAAAAGGAAGAGGGCGGTAGTCTTACCATCTTATGCATATGTAGGCATAGCCTCATCCCATTTAGTGAAATAATCTATGGTGACTATGATGTAACCATGCCCCCTGGCTGAGGTAGGCTTACAATGCATAAAATCTATCCCCCATTTGGTGAAAGGGCCAACGGCAATGACAGGGTGTAACGAAGCAGGCTCGGTGCGCTTTTTTGGATAGAAGTGTTGGGAGGGTGGGAATTTCTTAACAGCCTCATGAAAATCTTTGAAGATTAAGGGCCAGAAATAACCAGTGCGAAGGATTTTCTGGGTTGTAGCCATCCCAGAAAGATGACCACCACATGCTCTAGATTGGCAGTCATTGAGAACATGTTCAGCCTCTTCATGGGTGAGACATCGTTGGAGAATGGTATCTACGCCACACCTATATAATGTATCATTTAGGATAAGTTAGTATTTCACGTGGTGATGGATACGGCGATGATCATCATAGGATAGAATGGGTTGAAATATTTGTGTCTGGAGATAAATGATTAAATTTCCATACCATGGATCGTTCGTGCTTATCAGGAACAAAAATTCATTCGGGAATGAATCACTGGGCTAAGAATCCATTAAAGCACAGGGAAGGTCACACATCAACTCTGCAAATACCAATTATTTCTTTGAAGTAGCTTTGGCAAAATCAAGTTCAAACTCCTATAGGATGACAATCCATCGGGAGTATTTCCCCCCTAGCACTTGACAAGTTAGGATGTAGTACATAGGTTTTTGGTCTACAAGTATAGTGCTGGTGCAAAGAAAGATGTAATGACGAAATTTTTGGACAGCAATGACCATGGCCAATTCTAGTTTATCCACACGTGAATATCGAGTTTTAGAATTGATAAGATTCTTACTGGCATAGTATATCACGTGTTCTTGGTCATTTTGATCCTCTTGGGCTAAAACCATTCTGATGGTAGTAGTAGAGGTAGAAACATATAAGAGAAAATCCTTTGAATAATCCGATGGGTGTATCACAAGTGAATGGGTCAGAGCATGCTTAAGATTATCAAAGGCTCACTGGGCGTGGTCATCCCAGAAGAATGGAGTTTCCTTCTTAAGGAGACGCATATAACTGTGTGTTTTCTCAGCAAAGTTACAAACAAAACGACGAAGAAAGTTTTTCCTTCCCTTGCAAACTTTGGAGTTCAAGGAGGTTGGTTGGGGCAGGCAGGGCAAGTATCGCAACAATATTTAGTGGATCAATCCGGATGCCATCCTTAGAAACCATGAAGCCTAAGAGACGACCCATCTCAACGCAAAAAACACATTTTTGTGGGTTCAGCCGTATTTTGTAATGATGACATCTCAGGAAAATATCTCTAAGATGTTGAGGATGATCTTTTCATTGCTGTGAATGCATAGGGAGATCATCTAGGTATGGCTCCAAGATTTTTTTAACGTCGTGAAATGCATAGGACATAGTGCGTTGAAAAGTGGCTTCAACGTTCTTGAGGACAAAGGGAAACTTCCTATAGGAGAAGGTTCCCCATGGGCATATAAATTTCATTTTATACTGATCAGCGGGAAATATCTCAATCTGATTATAGCCAGAAAATCCATCCATAAATGAGAAGATGACACTTCCAACACAATTATCGATAATATGATCGATGTGTGGAGTTGGAAAATTGTCCTTAAGACAAGCTTTATTTAGGTCTCGGAAATCGATGCAGACTCGAATAGTTCCATACATTTTTTTCATAGGAATGATGTTCGATACCCATTCTGTCAGGGGTATAGGATAGATGAATCCTTCCTTCAAAAGTTTTTTGACTTCGAATTTGATAGCCGCAGCCTTCTGGGGATGGACTTGTCTCAATTTCTGCCTAACTGGTCTCACTATGGGATAGGTTTTTATCTCATGGACTATGATAGATGGGTCTATCCTGAGCATTTATACATAAGACCAGGAAAAAATATCTTGGAATTCTTTAAAAAGTGCTCTATACTCTTCAGTTTCATCTATTGAATAGTTATGCCCTACCTGAACATGTTCAATAGTTCCAGGCTTGACCGATATGTCGATTGGAGCCATTTTGGTAATGTTGCATAAATTGCCTTCAGACTCAAAATATTCCAACAAGACAGGTGTTTGCGGAATGTCGACAATATTAGTACCCAAGAGAGATACAAAATCATTATTTGTTGAACTGGTATTGGGTAGAAACGAGGATCTATGATGATGATCCTCCCATACTAGTTCATTCATACTCATAATCTCTATAATGGATTTGTCTGACAAAAACGTCTGGGAGAGATAATCCAGAGTAGGAAAAGAAGGTTCTAACCAGTAGGGCAGGTGGTAAGGATCCGAAGCCAAAAGATGAAGATCATCCGTATAGACATTGGAAACGGATTGGATGGCATCATAAACTGCTTCATGCGGGCTTAGGGAGGATGATTCAACAACTTGCTTACCCTTGGGATCATAGCCAAACGAAGAGATCATATTGACGGTCACCACCTCTATGCTAGAAGGATCTGAATTGGAACACACTCATAAGGGTGGAGTCTTTCAGCATACCTACTCCAATCAACTGATAAGGAGGAGGGGACTGACCTAGCAAAGGGACGTTATTTGCCATAGGGGTAGTAAAATCTGACATACAGAAATAAAGTTGATCAATGGTCACAATATTTCCCAAATGTGGAAACTAGAGAGTTCTAAACACCATCGAAGTGACAGTTGTCATAGCATCAAACCAATTTCTTCCTAAGAGAAGTTTGTAGTCTAACGGGGCGTCCATGACTTCCACCTGAATGGAAATAGTTTTTCCCCCTAGTTCAACTGAAAGTTTTGGCATGAGACCATGGGGTTGGAAACCTCTTCCATAAAATTATTTTAGGGTCGTTGGTGATTTCATAAGCTTGAGAGAGCCAATGGATTTCCAATAGGATAGAGACAAAACTGAGGTTGAAGCACCTTCATCTAGAACAGTCCTAAATACATTTTTCCCAACTACTTTTGTTATGATTTGAAAAGCGAGTGGGTGAGGTAATCTAGATTTGTGGTTCTCCAGGTTGAAGTGAATCAGATTCATCTTATCCGGGTCCATGGCTCATAAGGTAGTTAACAATTTTTTGTGTTGCATGGGACAACTTTGGAGTACTTCTAAGGTAGACATTGCTCATGGTTCCTGAGTTAGGTCTTCAATAATATTATAAAACTATGCATCTCAGGAATTAGGGTTAAAAATAGCCTTCCTAAGAGTACTTTCAAGTGGATGCAAAATCATGTCGAGATTAGGCTTCTTGATGGTTAGGGGACCATTAGACGAGGATGTGGGAGAACCAGTAGGAGGAGCTTTATCTACAGAAGGTTTTTCATTTTTCTTCTCCTCAGGCTTGTCGTATGACTGACTTCAAGTTGTTAAATTAATAGTTTTTTATGACATCATTCGAATTTCCTCTGTAGGACTAGAAATTCCCTAGTTAGACATGTGGTCTACCCGTTGTTGCTGAGAAGGAAAAGGATCAGTTAGAACTGTCAGTGTGGGGTTACTCTTTAAAAATTTGTTAATTTCATCATGACGGGAACATTCCTTTGTGAAATGATCGCCACCACACAATAGGAAAAGATATTTAGCTTTCCTTTTTCCTTTATTGTCATTCTCCGGGGCCGTAGGCTTGGGATTTTCCTGTTGGTTTTTAGGTTTCTTATTTTTTCCTTTACCTTTTTTCTTACTACTGGATGATTGTGTACTTTGAATAGTATTCACCTCGGTAGAAACCGTAGGATTAGAAGGAGCAGGGGTAGAAGGATTGGGTTGTTTGGCAGGTTTTACCATTGATGGAGGCTGGATTGAACCGATAACCCCAACAATAGGGGTTTCTGCAGGTGGCTTAGACGGGTCCATGCTGGGATGAGGAGCTTGAGGAATAAGGTCATACAAAGTTATGGACTGGGAATACACCAAGTCCAGATACTAAGCGTGACTAATATCCTTCTCTTTAGTGACAACACCCCCCATAGCCACATCTCGGGCAATGGGTGGCAACAAAGACTTCATAAACCAATCAGCTAAGAATTGGTTCGGGATAGGAGCTTTAATGAGCCTTCTCCACCTTCTCCACTCATAGATATGATCTGATATATGCATGGAGGTATTTTGACGTAGGGAGGTCAAAAGGTCTGTACCCATTTTTTAGCGAATGGGTAACTGAAAATGTGTGAGGAAGACAATTACCAAAGCACTAAAATCCACAAATGAATGTCGTGGAAGTTCGATATACCACTTCATAGTTGTACCAGTCAAAGTGCGTTGGAAGAGTCTCAATCAAATAGATTCATCCATCAAGAAGTTTGACGAACACCACAGATGGAAAGTCATAAGGTGAATCTTGGGATCATCTCCCTGTTTACCATTGAATTTTGGAATGTCCGACGGTAACTTGACTGGAATAGGGGAGCATGAAGGACTGTGTTGGATGGGTTCATTAATCAACTTGGACAAATCAGGTAAGTCCAAAGTTGCTAGGAAAGGTAACTGACGATTAGGTTCAACATAATGATAGTATTGATAAGGCATGTAACCACCAGTAGGACTGTAGGTTGATTGATACACAGGTTGTTGAGATGATGAACCTCCCAAAGATGGACCTCCAGGATTAGGGCCTCTAGATCCACCAGGGCCAGTAGGACCATTAGGAGGAGGACCGCTAGGACCTCCGGGTCCACTGGGACCACTAGGACCACCGAGACCACCAGGATCTCCAGAACCAATAGGGGGGGGACAGCTATCCCCCCAGGTACCACCAGGAGGAGGACCACCAGGCCCTCCAAGACTACCAGGAGGAGGACCACCAGGCCCTCCAGGACCTCCAAGACCACCAGGCCCCCCAAGGGGAGGCCCTCCATAAGGTGGACCTCCTGTACCTACGGGACCACTAGGCCTCCCAGGGGGAGGACTTCCATAAGGTGTCCCTCTAGCATCTCCAATAGTATGAATAGGTATTCCTCCCAATGCTGGCATGTAGGACCATTTGGGTTTCCCCCATGGAGTAAACGTATTTCCAGGATATGGAATTCTAGTGTGAGACATGCCTGTAGGGGTAGGTTTATAATTCATATTTCCTATAGGTACTTGATTTGCTAGGTAACCATACCCCCAAGAGGCTTAATTAACTATAGGTTGTGCCCCTAAAGGTTGGCCTGAACTCAATGAAGGGTTAACTATATTTGTATCGATAGGAGGAACGTAAACTGAGGATGGGCTTGCAGTAGAGGTCTGTCTATTATGAGTAACAACTCCACTAGCTGGTAACATAGATCGTACTGGGGGTTTCCCCTCGGCATTAAAAGGTACTGATTCAACTGGAGTTGAAGGTTGGCCCCCAGCCATACAAGACATGGGAGGACTAGAAACAGACCTAACATTAGAAACTATAGGGTCAAAAGTTTGACCTAGGTGGTGTGAAGTCTCAACAAGTTCAATAGGTTTCATAGAGTCAGCCAGTGAACGATATTCGGCTAGCCAAGGATCCGTTTTACAAGGAAGAAGAGTCGAAATAGGTTATTTATTAGGCACGGGGGTTGCTAAGATTGTATCTAATCTTTGCATTCTCTCTTGAAAATCACGTGCATGGTGAATAGATGCTTGGATTTGTCTATACTCTTCTTCACTTGGTGAAGATTGTTCAGGAGAGGGCCTATTTACCTCAAATGAGGAAATGGTCTGTTCCATAGAAGTTCCACAAAATAGAGCATCAGGACCATAGTCTAGACGAACAGGACTATCAACGCGACCTTCCACAGGAGCATGAAAAGAATTGTCACCCATAGGAGGTTTTTGGACCAAGGGAGTGACGTAAGAAGTGAGTTGGTCTCTACTTTCTACAACTGGGTTCTCTTCCACATGGGAATTATTTGTATCTCCTTGTTTAGTGGCTTCCATTGGACCTTCTCCTATGACGGGAGGAAAGTCGGGTGGAAATCCCTGTGTTCTTCTAGACCGTCTCAAATGAAACTCAACCAGATTGCACAATCACTAATCTAACCTAGGGTTTTAAAACTAAGAAAAATCATGCCAAAAATATTTATTCTACTCAAGCTACAGTCCAACAAGCAAATTCAAATGATAGGATGAGCTCAAATAGTCAATCTCTTACCAAGATTGTCAATTACGTGCAACTCACGATATACCACAAGGGTGCATGCGTAGTAATCTCCCCGAATGTTGTTTTTGGTGTATTGCTCCACACAAGATGACCAAAGGGTTTTTCTCACATGGATAAGGTATCCTAGTGGGGTCTCCCGATATACTCAAGGTACGCGGGATCTCAAATCAATAGTAGTGCTATCTAATGCACAACCATTCACAAGGGGCCTTCCGATATACAATCGAGTACATGAAGTACCTTTCTATATACCTCAAGGATACGTGAAAGGCCATTCGATATACTGATGGTAAATGGAAGAGCCACGTGAGTCCCGAGTTGTAGTGCAGACAAGTAATGACAGCTCCTATGTTTTATGACACCCGAACACGTCACTAACCTATCACTCAAATTTCTATACAATTTTTAGGCCTATAACTACCGTTAATTTTAAATTGGACGGTTAGGTGAAGGCATAGAATTTTGACAAAAATGTAAAACCATGCAAGCATGAAATGGAAGTTCATTTACTTTACCATTCAGAGTATGCCTAATTACAGGAAGGAGAGAGAGTGTTTTCTTTTCAATTTTTCTTTGAGGCCAAAAAGTTCCCCAAACAACTATACTAAAAATATTTTTCCGAGCATGGAAGCAAACAACACTCCTTCAAATAAAATATTTTGAAAGCAAACAGATAGAGTAAGATCTCTTTTCCAGGAAGAAGAAATACAAACAGCAATCAAAAGTATAATCGATATTTTTCAATTTTTTCTATTAAATTGGAAAGATCTAACTAGAACTACTTGTATTTTTTTCTTTTTGATGAGATGACTATATGAAATAAAGGGAAGAACAATGGAGATCTGAAAGCTTATGAAGCTAATCAGAAGGTCTAATAATTCATCCTAAAAATATATATAAATGAATCTCAACAAAGAAATTTTCTTTTTTCAGAGCGAAAAGAATTCTTTCACACACTTAATGAAAAATAGAAACAAGCAAACTAATCGAACGAGTCTTTCTTTTCAGTATTATCCAATAGCAGGAAGAGATCTAATCTGGTCTAAAGCTTCCAAAAAATCCTTTTAGAATAACCAAACTTACAAGTAGTAGTGATGATGATCCTAACTTGGCCTTTTGATTTTAACAAACAAGCATTTACCACATAAAAAATTTCAGATTTCAAACACTCAGGTATTTGAAAACAAGTCTGGACAATGCCAACTGAACACACAAAATCCAAAAACCACAAATTTCTTTGCAAAATTTTGAAAAAATCAAAGGTCTGAAAAACCTACCTGGCACCATGCTAAAGGGGTCACTGATAGAGTGGTTTTCGAAGCAGCACCGCTTCTTTATTACTAAACTCAGGCAGTGGCACCTCCTATGGGTAATTGAATGCAGGCGGTGGCACCGCTTATTTCCCAAAACACATGAGCGGTTCCCTGTAAAAACCCAGAACACAAGGAGAGAGAGAAAAATCAAGTTAGAATTTGCAAAAAAAATATTAAAACTGACGAATCAACAATAATACAGAGCATATAAAGTCAAGGTGACTTAGATCTAAAGAGATCTGATGATTTCAAACCAAAACTCCACTAAGTTAGATGGTAGATATGACTGAAAATATTGAAGACTGCAACTTGGATTCAGACAAGTGTTTGGATACTAAGGAAGATCAAATCAACTGAAGCTTGTACTCCCCAACATAGTCGCCAAATTTGTTATCAAGAATATCGCACCTTCTGTGGACAAAAGATATTCCTATGGTCTGAATGGTTCATATCTAGAACAAATGAGTCACAACTAGGTCGAAAAACTTTCCCTAGAAACTATATATTCCCGGAATATGATCTCTGATGGAAGACCTGCATAAACACATCAAACACACGACAACATCAAAGATACAAGAAAACTATCCATAGATACATATCAGTGACTAAGGAATCTGATAATACACATGTGAGATTATAACACAACAGATATATGGGAAAGAAACCAATTTTGCATTAATAGATGAAATGAAAGAGTTTACAACCTTTTTCCTTAGTGTCGATGCACTCCTTCACAAGACTAACATTTCATCCCCGATAGATCTAACTTGCTCCTCGATGCTCTCTAATGGATTAGGCCAGGATGTTAATTCAACAGCATAACTTTACTCTTTTCTTCTCCCCTCAACCATGGAGTATGAGCCTGGTTTTATAGGGCTCAAAGGGATAGGAATGGTTGAGATATAGGTGGGTGAGGTGGCCATGAGATCCCCAAAGCATGGATCTTGAGATTAACTGACCCAGGTGAGTAGGGATAAGGATAGCCACGAAGTTTTTGTTCTAGAAGCTTTGTGAAACCTCCTTTTTTTCACTTTTTACCAAGGGCACCACTTATACTCCCTTATGATAGAGCGGTGCAAGGTGAGAACCGCGCAAAAAACAAAGGTGAAAGGTGGTGGCACTGCCTGTCTTCCACATAACTCGGGCGGTGCTGCATAAGGTACCCCTTATAAGCTTAAGGGTAGCAGCGATGCTAGAGTTTTATATGTATGATCAACATCTGGAGCACTCTTTTTACTTCAAGTTTGTGGTTGAGGTAAAATAAAGGGGTTAGAAATCTTATCACATGTTGGTGACAGGATTTGGGTATAAAAACCCTTAATGTAAGGGAGGAAAATTTTCTTTCCTTCATAATTATATTCCCTTTTTTCTTTTTTCCTTTTATTTTCCACCCTATCCTTCGTGACGATTTTCTTGTATTGATTCTCATTTTAGCCATTTTTTAGAAGAAGAAAAAACATCAACTAAATGGTCAATTTCTTGTTTTAAATGAGCCCTATGAGAGATCCTCATGGCCCTGACTAGCATGGTATCAATGACGCTAGTTTTTTTAAGGAGGGTAGTGATGAGACTTAGCATGAAGATATCTATCTGTGTGGGTCTTCTTCCTATAAACTTGGTGTGATATTTGTTAGGATTATTAATCCTCCCTTGTCCAATTTGGTCATATGTCTAAATCATGAGTCATGTCTAAATCAGGAGTCCATCCAGTCTATTTTTAGTCACCAGCACTATTGGGTCCACTTGGCCTAATTGGGGCACATGTTCCAGTTACTAAAGTGTGGGGAACATTAATTGAAGCCTACTGGCATTGATTTCACTTGCATGAATCAGTTTGGGAGCCTCCTATATCAATTCCTACAATTTAGAAGCCACTAGGAGTGTCAACACCAACGTTTAGCTGTTGAGTTCAATTAGTGACTAGCCAAGCTGAGTTAGGAGTCAATTACATTCATTTATAGTCCTCTACATTCAGTTAGCACTAGGTTTTCATGGTTTCATGCAAGAGAGGTGCATTTCTCACCCACCACAGTCAGTTAGCCTCATTCAACATTGAAGTAGACACTTGAGTTGTGTTTTAGAACTCTGTTGAACTCCGGTAATGGTTTAGACAAGGTCAGTTAACTATTGAGTCCTTCGACAATGATTTAGACAAGGTATTAGTTACCTATAGTCAAGTAGAGTCTAATCAATTCGAATTTCCTCATGTGGATTCTAATTGCATGTGGCTATTTAAGCCATTATACTTCATTGTAATTATAATCTAATTACTCTTTGATTAATGAAAAGCATTCACAGTTGCAATCCATTTTTGCACTATTTCATTCTTCAATAACTGAGTAAACTGTATGATCTATCTTGTGAGTTGTGTTTTTTTCCATGGATATATATGCTCAATTTAATATGGTATCAGAGCCTCAGTGTACAAGGAACTTCTCCTCCTCATATCTCCTACTGGATCATTTTGTAGCAAAATTTCTCCTTCCAGCTCTGCACCAGAAGCAGAAGGTTTACCACTTAATACCCCAAGTTAAGGAATTGTTGATTAATCTTGATAAAATATGCTAGTTTTGATGAAAACCTGAAATTTGCAGGATGTCAACCTTACGGTGCCCTTTTTTGTTTTTTGCAGGTACAACTTCGAATGGCTTCATCAGTTCCTCTTCTCACCCTATTCACAAACTATTCAGAATGGAAGATGAAGAGGATTGCATCTCCGAAAAGACAAAATATCTATGAGTTTTCTATTGGACTTGGTGAAGATTCCTTTGAGAGAGAATATGACTGGATAAATAAATGTGATGCAGCTTATGGAACAGTGTGTATGGCCCTTTCTTCTAGCATGCGCTACCTCAAACTATCTATTAAAAATCCAAAGGATCTCTGGAAAATATTGGACAGAACCTTTGGAATGATTGATGAGGATCATAATAGCACTTTGGAGAGAATATAAAGAACCATAAGTATTCTAAATCGAAAAATATCGGCCTCAACTCTCTCTGATGAAGTTGTTCAAAATGAAGAAGAAGCAGAATCTTCTACACAGTCAATTCGAATTGAAGACAGTCTCCTTGCAATGACTCCTTCTTTGGACGCTTCGGAAGTTCATGAGATCTCTGATATCTCATCTCCTCATATTTATGAAACAGAATAAGAAATTCAAATCTCTGATATTTAAGAAAAACACTGTTGCACTTCCATGCAAACATTCATCGGTGGTTTTCCATTGAATTCTGTGCAAAATTTGTCAATGATTGCTTCCGAAAGTGAAGAGAAATTTGATTTTTCTCTCTCTAATGTTGCTGCTGGTGTGAAAATAGGTAATACCTTGGATATTTTGGAAGAAATATTAGATTACCAGAGTGATCCATTCACTCCCCATGATCTAGATCTTCCAACAAAATCCTGCAGGATTGCATGCACCAAAATTCAGAATTTTGAAGAAGAAGAAAGCTGTGCATCCACCATCTCGGTTGACCATTTATTTGGATCTGATATGAAACTTATTGGATCTGATATCATATTATTTATATATGATATAATATTTCTTGGTTTAATATTTCAAATTCATAATCTTTCAGTACTGCTTGTAGTTGTTCTCATCAACGGTGTGAAGAAACAAGTACCGCAAGTCTCCTACAAAACTGCTGCTGGGGATTTGATTTCATTTCACAGTTTTGGATCTATTGTGAACCTATTTATATATGATTTAATTTATTATCTGATATTATTTGGTTCATATATTAAAATCCAAGAGCTTTCAGTCATGCTTGTAGCTGCTCTCACCAATTCCGGTGTGAAAAATCAAGTACCGCAATTTCTCTTCAAAACTGCTGCTAGAGATTTAGTGTTAGTTTCCTCTTATGAGGTTGCTGATATTTTATTATGTGATTCATTAGCTATCTCAGAAGCTATATCAGACTATGGATCTCAATCATTCACTCTCAGCAGTCCCAGTGCTTCTCTATCATTGATCACATGCTCATCTCCTCACATAACTAGTAAAGAGGAAGACATTCTGCATCCGCCTGAACACTTGAGGCTGATTTTACCACTCATGGTTTTCTGTTCATGGATGAAATATATCAGTTTCTTGAGTGTTTCTCACATGTTTTAAATCCTCAAGAACCTTTTCTCACTTATCAGTTGACTTCAATTGCTCTACATGGGTCCAGCCTACATCCGACAACTGTCTATATTTCTGATTTAGTTGAGCATATCATTCTTATTTCGAAGAGGAAGATTCCTCCAAACATAATTATGGAGAGGTTCACATTCCAGGCCCTCATATACTTGTGCACAGAAGAACCAGATTGATCTTGATTCTATCTTCTTAATTAGAAGCGGGGGGGTTCCCATGTGGTTTTTTCCCCAGATCCTTGTATTGAGCAGTTACTTTAATTTACTTGATGTAATAGGTGACCTATGGTCTTAGTTACTAGGGCCCACATATTTTCCAAGTTAGCATTCAGGGTGGGTGTTAGGATTATTAATCCTCCCTTGTCCAATTTGGTCATATGTCTAAATCAGGAGTCCATCCAGTCTATTTTTAGTCACTAGCACCATTGGGTCCACTTGGCCTAATTGGGGCACGTGTTCCAGTTACTAAAGTGTGGCGAACACTAATAGAGGCCTACTGCCACTGATTTCACTTGCATGCATCAGTTTGGGAGCCCCCCTAGATCAATTCCTACAATTTAGGAGCCATTGGGAGTGCTGACACCAACCTTCAATAGTTGAGTTCAGTTAGTGACTAGTCAAGCTGAGTTATGAGTCAGCTACATTCAGTTCTAGTCCTCTACATTTAGTTAGCACTAGGTTTTCATGGCTGCATGTAGGAGAGGCACATTTCTCACCTACTACAGTTAGTTAGCCTCAGTCAACACTAAAGTAGACACTTGAGTTGTGTTTTAGAACTCCGTTGAACTCCAGTAATGGTTTAGACAAGGTCAGTTAACTATTGAGTCCTCTGAAAGTGATTTAGACAAGGTCTTAGTTACCTACTGTTAAGTAGAGTCTAATCAATTTGAATTTCCTCATGTGGATTCGAATTGCATGTGGCTATTTAAGCCATTATACTTCATTGTAATTATCATGTAATTACTCTTTGATTAATGAAAAGCATTCATAGTTGCAAGCCATTTTTGAATTGTTTCATTCTTCAATAACTGAGTAAATTGTGTGATCTATCTTGTGAGTTGTGTGTTTGTCCATAGATCTATGTGCTCAATTTAATAATATTGATCTGTCACCAGTTTTGGATATTAACACATCAAGAAAAGGAAGACTCGTGTTATTTTCAATTTCCATGGTAAACCTAATATTATTGTTTTGGTTATTGAGATGCTCAAAGAATCTATCTAGTTATTCTTTACCATGAGGCCAGACCACATCTGTATTGTCCACATTGTGTTTCCATCTCTTTGGTTTAAGGGGGAATGAGTCTATAACAACCCTCTCAAAACTCTCCATATAAATATTTGCAATGACAGGAGAGAGTGGTGATCCTGTAGCGACTCCTTCAACTAATTGTTCATAGAAGACCAGTTGAAAGGTAAAAAATGTAAATCTTAAGCATACTTCCACCAGCTTTGCGGTATCATCATCAATAAGATTTCTTATGGTTTCAATGGCATCACTAACCGGAATCTTCATGTATAATGAGACCACATTGAAGCTTACTAAGATATCGTTAATGTTAAGTTTTTCATTACCAATCTCATTGACCCAACTTGCGGAATCTTTAACGAAAGAGCTGGTTTTCCCCATGAGAGGTTTCAGTAAATTAGCTAGGAATCTTACTAATTTATATGTGGAGGACACAATTGTGTTAACAATTGGACAAAGAGGAACACCATCTTTACGGATTTTTGGGAGGCCGTAGATACGAGGAACCATTGCTTCTTGGGATACAATTTACTTTTTATATCTTTGTTAATATTTAAATTCTTAATTGTGACTGGTTACTAGAGTGCAGATCTTCTTGCTTGGATCCCGATCTAATTTTCTAAAGCTGCCACATGCTAGGTGTTCGTGCATTTTATTATCATAGTCCTCATAGTCCATTAGTACCGTCGTATTTCCTTTGTCTACCTTAACTATTTTGATATTTTTATTTCTTTTTAGTTCTCTTAAGGCAATGAGTTCGGACTTGGAAATGTTAAGCTTCGGTGGTTTTGTGCACTTGATTATTACCGCGCATTCCTAACTTATCTCTTCGCTGGTATTTTCAGGTAAGTCTCTCGCGGTGTCTTCAATGCAACATATTAAATCATTAGTGGGGATTCTTCATGGAGAAACTACAAAATTCAAAATTCAACCATATCATCATCATCGTCATCATCATCATCGTCGTCATCATCATCTTCATCATCATCTTCATCATCATCATCATCATCAACGTCAACATCAGCGTCTTCATCATCATCATCGACGTCATCGTTTTCATGATCGTCGTCATCATCATGATCATCATCTCCCTTGTTTTCATCGTCATCACCATCATCATCATCATCATCTCTCCCTCATAATATAAGTCTCAACATGTGGTGAAAATTTCCTTGCTTCACAAGCAATATAAGAAAATCATACAATACCAAACAACTGGCATTTTCAATGCATTATCGAAGAACAACCTTGATGATTTAATTCCACACTATTTTCCACATCAAACTATAATCATCATACTATAACTACATACCCCAACTATAATTCCATGACCATGAAATTTGATCTCCTTACTTTATGAAACCATGATCAACCTCAAAAGCAATCAAATTAGGCTAGTCATCAAAAATCAATACATTCAAGATCGAAGTCAACTTTAACGTTACTTGATGTAAGAGGAAGGTATTGATGCAATATGACTAGATAAGTAGTTATCCAATGTCAAGGCATGATTCAAGGATTAAGGAGGATCAATTCACTTATGGACAAACAATATGGCACATTAGATGGGGACCTACACACATTAAAGGATGGATAACAACATAAAGGTAATACGAGACAATTGTTTCAAATAAGGCATTGAATGATTGAGATTGGATTTATGGCCCTTGTCAACTTAATAAAACATATTTTACATTATCCATCAGCTACATGGTTTTCCTTTTAAGACTGTAAAAGGGAGGTACTTTGGCATCATACTATTGAGAAATTGAAACTTCTCATTGCTTTATTTGTGGTTGCATTTGTTGGAATGATTATCTTTTCAATCTATGTGATGGATTTGGTTTCTATCACATCTGGACATACTAAGCCTTGTGATGGATTGCAAGCACCTTATAATATAAGGTGCAGAAGGCCCCCTTTAGGGATTGCATCACGTGTGTTTGAAACTTTTATGTTTGAAATTTATGTGATGTCACCATTGAGACTTATAAGAGATAGGATATCGCCCCTTAAATTACCATGTCCAAGACCCCAAGACCACATGACCTAGACACATAGCACCATGGATACCGTCCATGGAAAGTCATGTGTGATTCTTTGAGGAATTATGAATGGCTATAGATGAATCAATGGTTTCTTTAGAACCAAAGGCATGGTATTCATCCCCATAACTCCATTCCAAAGGCCCTAGGACACCTTCATAATTCTGAAAGTCACTTGATGGCACAAACACACTGAATCAAAGGCCAGTGATACCCTCAATAGGCCATGTGTAGCTTGTGGAGTATGGATTCTTAAAGTTCAAATTAAAGTCCAAAAGTGTACCTTTGAAGGAGACAAACTTCTCAAGTCATGATCCTCCATCAATGCCATTATAAGGGTGGTACCGTATGGAAACATATTAAACAATTTACGGATGGAAATACCACTATGAAGATAGATTTGTTGCTAGCTCTTTGGAGGAAAATTATAAAATTCATGGAAAGGTTGGCCTAGATAGTAGCAGAGATCAAAAGTGGTTGCAATGCCCCAAGGTTCCTTGCTTCATTCAACTCACTCATGAGGTGAATAACCATGAGAGGATGAAGAAGAAGGGATATAAACCCTATCTCAATGAAGAATAAAAAAGACAATCAAGATCATAGATCTGAAGAGAACTTAATAACAAAGGAGTTAATACATGTAGATGGCTCTACACCTTCTATGCTATTGGAGCCTTAATATTATGGGATATAAAGCTAGAGTATGATCAGGGAGAAATGAGATTGATGAGTATTGAGATCAGTGGTCGCATGCCTTGGTCAGAACACAAGTTGGTTGTTGTATATTTGATGTTCCATGACGGTCTTGATGCTAGTGTTGGTGCAAGAGTTGACGAATTCCAAGAGTTTAAGGAGTCACACCCTATGATGGAGTCACTATATGTGAGATTTTTTTGTCTCAAAATTGCATAGAGGTAGTTTTGAAAGGAATCCTTAAATATCAAGCAAAATTTCAATTTTTGGTTAATTAAAATTCATACTCTTACACAATATAGCCTTGCATCCATTTAAAGAGTAGTTAAAACACACAAAGATTGACATGCATTTTTTATTTATTGTTGATATAATGATTGTTTAATTTAATATTATATTTTGGGAAAAAACTTTGACATTTATGGTCTCAAGTCCATACTTAGGTTTTATGACCTCTCGCTCCTGTGCAACTTCCTCTATAGCATTTCGTCCATCCTTCAGACCTCCGACAAGCAAGCAAATAGAGGGATCAGATAGATGTCAATTTGGAGGGATCCATTAAGGGTTCGAGTTCGATTGTGATAGGGACCTCCGCAATAGTACTTCATCCATCCACAGTATCAAGACCTTCGACGAGAAAGCAGAGGGAGCTATCTAGTGTGATTTGGAGTCCTCTATAGCATTTTTCCATCCATAGTATCAGGACCTCCGAAGAGCAAGCAGAGGGAGATAGGTTTTTTGGAGGGAGCCAAGGGTTCGAGTTCGATTGCGATAAAGAGGGATTCCTACTGAGCTGGAGGTCACAAAGGAAACCGTATTTATCGAGCAGCCCCGCATAGCCAGAGGCAATTCCTCCCAAATCGGTAAGTAAAAACCTCTTACCATCCATGTTGTTTAAAGGATTGGAGATAATTTATGTAGAATTGTTAAGTGATTTTCCAATGGAGAGTGCCTACATGAAAATATATTTCACCATTTTTTATATGATTTCAATGACAATAAATGAATCAATAACAAAGTGGTTGAACTAAGCACAAAGAGGAAACATAGTGGAGAAAAGAATGGGGTGCATGAATCCAACATTGTAAGGATCCACTCAATTCCCTCTTCTCATTTTCCAAAGTTGTGGCCCAAGTTGTTTTTATCTAAATCAATGAACATTAAAGGGTTTATAAAACCAATGAGGATGAGTTATCATTACATGATCTCAACCCTCTCCACAACATGTTATGTCACAAGATCCTTCAATATTGCATCGAAGCCACACCTTCTAATTCTCCAAGCATTCAACTCATTCAATTACATGTTGTCAAGTCCTTAGCTTATTCTTTTGTGGGATTTAATTATATGCCCTTCCATGTTGTATAATGTTATATATCTAAAATGGGATGTTCATCTACTTCATTCTAAATATTGTGTTTTTTGTCACCTTGTAACCACCCCAATATTTTGGAAAGAAATCACACCGGCTAGTACATGGGAAACTAATAGTTTATTCTACTCGTAGACCTTCTACAACAATTTTATGGTTTGGATCTAAGGTTTTGATCCTTTGTATGTAAAATCGTAACCAAATCTATTCTTCAGATATAGGGATACCTATCCACTTCGCAAAGAAGTTTAAGGAAGCATTACTAGCCCATCATTTATTTTGGAATATATATCAATTGGCATATGGTTTCTATTTTTTAATATTTTTTTCTCTGAATATATTGATGTAAAAAATATTTGAAAAAATTATGTCTCATAATCTAGTATATCATTTGTCTATAGCTATATCCAATTTAGAAAAATCACTTCATAGGTTTATTAACTCGATCATTATTTTGCACAGTGGTTTAAATTTTTTTTCTCTTCACCAAATCTCTAAGACACTATCACCAAACTCCTTCAAGTTCTCAAGGAGTGCATATAGCCTCAAATACTTTATCTTCATACAGAGACAACCATCTATCTTCCAAAATATAATGCATATATGAATGGGGAAATTCTGGACTCTTGGATCCACAACCTATAGTCTCATTTTCAGACATATCCCACTATGTGAGACAATTAGCATTTTATCCAGAATGAAATACTTGTATGAAGTCACTCCCTCAAATAGGAAATCACTGAAGTGGTAAGTGTGCTAGATTGCATATATTAATAAAATAGTCATATTTAGAAAAAGTCAAGTGAAATTTTAAACAAAATATCTTTTAGATAGACTGATTCTATCCTAGGATCTAAGCCATCTCAGGTTTACCAAAGACTCTCACAAGTGAAAAGGATAAACATGACAATTTGTTCTTGATTGAAAACAATTATAGCTTAATTATGTCATAAAAACCCTTGAATGAGTTTCATTATAGGTGAAGATAATATTTATGTGGTGTGTTTCTTTAATCTGTTTTATAAAATGTTACATATCTCTTTAGCATCAACATTGTCTCCTGGTTTACAATTTAAAAAAATGCAACATAAACTCATTCCCTTCTTGAGGCCTAGCATGTTAAAAAATAAAAATAGAGAAAATCATCACTGATCTCATAGTGCAAAAAAATGAAGACTTATGAGTGAACAAATGGCTATCACATAAATAATACTTTAAAACATTAAATTCCATGTTAACACAATTGAATGATTCAACATTCGATATAAAATTCCATCCTAAATCATTACCACATTCAAATCCCTCTCAAGATTGATTAAAATCTCAATTTGCATAGAGGCAAGGGAATTTGTTGACTGCCAAATCCCAAAGTGCAAATGAAAGCAAAGTTTCAATGTTCAATTGGAAAATGTTGCATGTGTTCATAGGGAATACATGCATTAAGAATTAACAAGCTTCAACAATGAAACAAGTAAAATCAAATTATGGGAATCTAAATATTCAAAGGGAGTATTTTAGATTGCAAATTTAAACCTTTTAGGAGAAACAAACCATGTATTAATAAATGGTCCAATATGACTGCTATATGCCTTGGTCCTATCATGTGATTCATCTATGTATAGATTCCTTTCATTGGAGGAGTGTCAATCATATCCTAGCTCTTCCATATAGTCTTCCATTTTTCCCCAAATGGATCTCTAACTAGACTTCCTCCTCACCTTTCTTTATACAAAATAGTTGCATTAAAATTGTATGTTAGCACCATATTTTGGGTAAGGACCTATTCATGAATAATTTATAGAGACTTCTAGAATTCTATATTTTCCTTATCATTATCAATTAAAATTTATGCATGTTTAGCATCATAAAATCCTCCAAATGCTAGGAAAAATGTGCATTATCCCTAATAGAACATTACTATAAATTGTCTTAAAAGTGCTAAAATGAAATCTTCCATAGATGGCTGAAACAAATATGCATAAAAATGCTTTATATGACATCCAAAATTTGTATTATTAATAAGAGCATATGGTTGGAAAATAACATGCAAAATTTCTACAGTTACCTCCTCAATGTTAGGCTTCCCAAATATTCAAAATCTACAATACCTTCACTAGACACATCGCTACAAGTATCATAGATAGGGTCTTTACAAATTTTTCAACAATCCATGTCCCTACTATGATTCAAAATCAGACCCTTGTCTTGAAAAAGAGAGGATGAAGTTGATGCTTCTGTGCTTTCATCAACAAAATATTATTCTCTTGGAGATGCATTAGACATGTCTTCTTCATCCACCTCTTATTCTAGATTTGAAATATGATGCAAAGGTGGTTCATTGGATGAAAACAAATTGCTCCATCAAGGAAGATTCATAGTTAGGATACCATTCCTTGAGAAATATCTAAATAAAACTTGCAAATGAAGATTTTTCTCCTTTTCCCAAATAATCAAACCACTCCATTACAATGCTATCAAGGGAAAACATAAAAAACATCATGATATATTTATGGAAAATAGCAAGGTCCAAGATAAGCTTCATGAAAGATGTGACATGTCCTATAGTTTGATGAACATGCTCACAAAAAATTAAGCGTCAATAGAGACATGATGTTGAGGCTTTTTAATATCGGTTTGTAAGATAATAGAGGCATATTGTATTGGTAGGTGAGAACATCAGAGATCTAATTTTATTTCCCTAGCAAACAACATTATCACCAACATCCAAGGGTATACTAGAGGGTGCATCCATAGCTCATTTCATACATACAAATTTAGATTTTTGTGGCATTGTTAAACATACAACAATCATATCTCATCATTACCTTTAAATCTCAAACCTTGCACCCTAAACAACATATAAAGGAGTGTACTCACATGTGAATATAAGCACCAAAACTTAACCAAAAAAAACTATTAATGTCAACATCTATAGGGTTTATTTGAGGTTGGGAAAACTAGAGTTATTCCCTACCACTAAGTTTGGGACTACTAGAGGATTTGCAAAAATGTTACCTTACAATAAGAGGATATTTGTTCATGTAGTTTCCATCCCATATGTGATGTGAATAGGGTCAATTTATGTGTAATATAAACAAACCCTTTTAAAAAAACAAGTTTTCCGTCCCATAAACAAACTCTTTTAAAAAAAGAGATTAATATGTGTAAAATAATAATAATAATCCTTTAAATGTATAATATTTGTTTAAATGTAAAACAATGTTTAAATTTCATCATCAACCCAAGATTTTAATTTGCTCATGCAGATATTACGGGACCAATAAGAACCAGAAGACAAAGGTAAGTCACACCAACAAATCGATTCATTATTGAAGATCAAGCTCAGTGTGGAACTCAATATTGGAAGAAGTGCGGAACAACTACTAGAATGCTTACCATTTGCGCAATATTACATTTAATACATTAAAAAATAATAGATTGGGATTCTTTTACGTTTATAAGTTATAACCAATAAAATAATGTAAAATATAATCGTTTTAAAGGTAGATGTACTAAATTGCGGGTGAATGAGCTATGAAATTAGTGAAAAATAAATTCATGAAGAATGACAATTTTGGATCCCATCGTCCCCCCCAGACTAAACAAATGTTACTTCCTCGGGCCATCAATAAATTGAGATTGTCTTGTATTGTTTTATGCCAACACTTTGGATTATCAACAACAGTCGACAAACCATTCTAGGAAGCTATTATTATTATTTTGAACAAATATAGACATTTTTTAGAAAAACAAGGATGAATTCTAAGTGATAAGAATTACCAAAATACTTATAGATTTTAATATGGAAATATCTCATACATGCTCACTAAGATCATATAAGTTGTGTAGGGAAATTTCCTTGTGTTCCTAGATAGAAAACATGAGGGTATATATGGTATGAAAATCCTATAGGAAAAAAGTCATCCTTGATTCATTTTTCAAAGACTTATTGTCATCCAAGGAATATAGATAAACTTCACATTTGAGTTCGTTAAATTTATACAGTTACAGGTCCCACTTCTAGGATATTGATAGTAATATCCTAGACATAGTTTGAATTAGATGACAGTTGGGTCTTAAGTTCAACTTATGACCATTCTCTAATGATAAATGAATGACTGGATTAACCATGTTTATATGCACTTGGGGTGTTTGTTTGATTGATCCATATGTATAGAAATATGTTTACTATGTCTTTTTTACCTGGAATTTCCCAGCTACCAATGGGGCTATTCAGTATCCCGACAGGTTTACCTTGGTACCATACAAGCATAGTCCCGCTACCAGCAAGCATGTTCAGTACCCCAACGAGTTTGCTTGTATTTAATGAATTTAATTATTTATGATTTTACTCGGCATGGACCCGCTGCCAGCATGCCTATTAAGTACCCCGATGGGTTTACCCTATAGCTATATAATTATTTTAAAATATATTAAATTATGTGGAATTCAGTTGGTATTAGAGTATATTATTTTTTCTAAGCACATAAATAAAATAAATTTAACCCATGAGTAACAATATTTATAATCATCCTCAAATTATAGTTAATGCCAAAAGAGAATGACCTAAAGTTGTCCTCTAGTCCCTAAGTCTATACTCTTCATATAATAGTTCGATACTTTTCCTCCATAGGTATAAATGTCACTTACTCTCATGATACTATTTAATAAAGATACTCAAATAACAATCTTTGATAATGATTCTAGGACATATAAGTGACCTATAGGTATTAGATAGACCTTAAAGTTATGGTAAATTCCCATGATATTTAAAGTTAGCCTTGAGCAACTGTTATAATGAATAGTCGGAAATATGCATGTATGGGGATAAATAAGGATTTTGAAATTGATTTGATTTATACATTAGCATTATCTTCTTCTTAGCTCTTTTATTGAGAAATTAAACAAAAAGATAAGTTGCATTAATCTTTAATGTAAACATGCAACTTTTTATTTATATACATGTTTTCTTATCCTAAAAAAAGAAATAAAACATTTGTATTCAAGTATATAAGCTCTTCCAATGTAACCAAGTGCAAGGTAAGATGAAAAATATACCTTTGTCCACATATGAGAAGGTTATTGCAGTGATTACCTGAGTATATAGCACCAACCAACTTACTTGTTTCTGCATCAGAAGGTGTCGAAGGAAGGAATGGTATTGTGGCCTCATTACCTCTTGGAACCAGTGTTTGATGTAATCTTGATACTCATTTTCCTTCCTCAAGCCATGTAGGTCCTCTTTTTCTAATTGTTCAATTACTTGCTTACATGATGGATTTGTTGATATATATGTGGAATATTCTTCAATTTCAGGTCGCTCTCCATATATGTAGTCTCAATTTCAGGTTGATATATATGTAGTCTCCAAGTTTTTGGTTTCCTTGGTATATTGGCAAGGAGAGTCTTTTTGTAGCTCATGGGATTGTGTTTCTTCTATTATTTCCTGAGAGGTGGATAAATTCTTTACTTTCGTCAAGATGTGTTCTTTTTTAGAAGAAGAAATTGAGATCTCAGCTGCTGCAAGAATTTGAGAGATTTTTCTCAAAATAATGGTCACCTCTAAATCCATTTTTTCGGTTGATAGATCCTACTTCACACATGGATAAGTATCCATGGTTCTTACAACACCCAAAAATATAGATATATATTTTAAAGTTTTGAATAAAAAAAACTACAAAAATACACTCCTAAAGAAAATTTGTGCAAACGAAAAGAAAACTAAATCTTAAAAACTAGTTGCAAAATGAAAAATACACCACACCTATAGATAATGTAAACACACTTGTCAAAAAGAGATCAAACTCATACTTTTATAAAAGTAAACACACTGGAAGGAATAATAAACACACTTGCATAAAAACACTCTTGCGAAAAATAAGCACACTTGCAAAAAATAAACTTGTAGAAAGTAAACACACTTGCAAAAGCTAAATCAAACGTGCGGAAAAATAAACACACTTGCGAATAGGAAACTTATTTGCATGAAAAGGACAACAAGGCTTTGGGTGACACACCAAAGTGGATGCGTCAGGATGTTACACCACGAAAATTCCATAGTGAAGTCGTCTTTGCGTCTTACCGTTTCCCCTCCCCCTTGTTGTGTAATGTAAAAGAAACCTATCTACCTACACTTCAACCCCTTTAGCACCTCCCCAGCAATGGCACCAAAAACGTTGAAAAAATTAAATGATAACTAATTCAACACTTAATTGTCAACCCTGGGCTCGTAATCTTCAAGGTTGCGACACTATATATGCAAGTTCAAATACTACCTTATTCTAATATATCGTAATAACAACAGACAAATATACTACAATGCAAAAAAAACCTAGGCAATAATTTTAACTTGCAAAAAATAAATTTACTAATGAAAAAACTAAACTTATTGAACGTAACTAGGTAAACAAAGCACACCAATATGAAAATCAACTTAAATCTATACAAAGACGAAATCAAATATATAACAAGAACCAATACCAAAAAAATATCTCAATCTAGGGAAAAGGGATTAAAACTAGAGTTCCTAATTATAAACAAACAATTTTCTACAAATTATAATTTGCAATGATTTTAAGTATGAAAAACAAAGCTAGAAATAAGAAAACTAGAATTACGGTCACTATATATTAAAAGTCCAAACCTATTTTAATGTTTGAAATTAAAACTTAAGGACACAATCATAATCAAAATTCCTATCAACCCGCAACTAGTAAAATAAAACTTATGTTAAAGTTCAATCAACTATGCAATAATTATATAAGTGAAATTGACTTCCACAACAAAGGATGTCCAACCATTCAATAGCAAACTTGTATCTACAAATATAGTGATCAAACTTACATTCACAACACAAGTTCTATAGAACTTTCCTTAATACATATCAACTAAACAAAAGAATGCCTAAGTTTTGGTCTGCAATATGTATATAAAGGCATAAGTCAATTGTCACTATTTTACAAGTCATAAATTTCATGGTTGAATTAATGAAAGGAAGAGATCATTTTTTAAAGGATAAATCACAAGAATTATATATATACCAAAGCAAAAATTTTCTATCAAATCTCGAAAATCAAATCTACGTGCTAATGAGAAATTTCAGTCAACGTTTTAGGAAAACTAATGGAGTATTTGACCAAAGGAGCAAAGCATGTGTTGAGCTATACAATTGGAAATAAGAATCAATTTAAAAACCATCAAATTCAGATCAAACTTCTATATTCAAACTATCAAGAAGCTATTAAAAATATGCAAAGCAAAACAAATTAATAAAGGGAAAAATTGCAATGATATTCTGAAAACACAAATCAATGAAATGAATTTATTTTTCGAAGACAACATTCTATTGAAATTACCAAAGAAAACTATCAATTTAACAAATATAAAAGTAAACAACTATAGAGCAACTAAGAAAAGAGATTGTCTATATAAATGTAAAGAGAAAGTGGTGAAATGGATTCTAAAGCTAATCTATTCATTGGAATGAATTCAAATGCTGAGGAATGAATGCTAAAATACACTAAACTAGTTTAGACTATTCCAAACTACTCTAAACTACTCTAGTGTTGGGAAATCAAAAGAAAGATCAATATATATGCTTGAAAAGACAAGAACGCATCTTCAGAAACAAAGTATGGACATAAGATCACTCCAATACATGGAATTCACAAGAGATTACAACATACACAAATCAATATTTCACAAATTCAAAATGTTTTCTATCAAAATGAAATCTACACAGTCTGAAATTAATTCTATAGAGTTATTTTTACATACATAATAAAGCAAATGATTCACACAACTTCTATGATTAGTTTCTAAGCTAAATTTCACACAAAATTTGTCAATCGATTACACCATAATGCAAAACGTTGTAACATATAAACTAAAATTGATATACATAGAAATTGATGCTCGCAATTTAAATGTAGACAAAGAGTACTTGTATTAATTCCAACACGAAATTTACAAAAAAATATCTGCAAAAGATCCACAAGGATGGCCAATCCTTGGGGATTTCACAAACTGTATATATAATTTATTCTCGGGAATTCAATTCTCATGAAACACAGTTGAGTTTCAAAATAGAAATTTGATGCTTAAACTCTCCTCTTTTGCTTCATCTAATTAAATTAATATGTATATGTATATGTATATGTATATTCATATGTATATGTATATATGTATACATATCTGTATATACATATATGTATATATATATATACATGTACATATATGTATATACATATATATGTATACACACACACACACACACACACACACATATATATATGTATATATGTATGTATATAAAATTAGGACCACCTANATTTGCATGAAAAGGACCAACAAGGCTTTGGGTGACACACACACACACACACACACACACACACACACACACACACACATACATATATGTATGTATATAAAAGTACCCCACCTATGACAAGGAGATGTACTCCATTGTGCAAGATTATCACCAATTGAAGCATTGCATTATAGGGAAGGAGAGAATCATCCACACTAATCACAAGCCTGTGTAGTTCATGTAGACAGAAGGAAATTTGCATAATGAAAGTTACATAATGACCGCCATCAAAAGTGGTCCACATAGATACAATAGTTCCACCTAAGCATCAAGTATAAAAAGGGCAGTAAAAATCACATGCCAAACTACCTTAATCAACCTCTAGTTATGATGTTGATTACCATGATCAATTCTTGTGGACACAAGACCTCTAGGTGGTCCTAATTTTATGAAAGAGACCTTGATTTTGTTGTTACCTAACAAAAATTGTGCATAGGAAACAAAATATTAGACTTCCATCCCCATGATGAAATTTTATGTCATCTAGGCCACCTTTAGGAGGAACATTATAGTTTGGTTTAGGGCACTTGAAAACAAAGAATAATTTAGTCACAGTGTTGCAAAAATATCTCTACAAATCCTTAATCGGTATTATATTCCATGCCATCGCCAATCCTGACATCAAGAAGTATGGGTTGTACACTTCTCTAACCTGCCCCACTTAGACCCCGAGAGTCTATCTTTATGGACTACATGTATGGAGTTCCTTCAACCAAGAATGGTAATGAATGTGTATTTGAGGTTATTGATTAGTGCTTTAAGATAGACATATTAATGTCTTGTAAGAAAAGAATCACAATAAGTTGAGGCCAATATTAAGCTCGTATTCAAGTGTGTTTTGGTTCATTTTGGACTCACATAAAACAGTATTTCAAAGTGATATAGTAGATACCTAAGTACTTTCTCGTCTAGCCTATGGTTGATGATGGACACCAAGCTTTCCAAATCGACTACCTTCCATACTCAAACCAATAGACATACAAAGATAGGCAATATGATGACTGTGCATATTTTTAGAATGTACAACTCCAAACATCCATTCACATAGGAATATAGTCTTCGTTATGTTCAATGTAGATACAACAAACCCCTTCATAGCTCTATTAGTCACATATATTTTCATGTGTGCTTGGGGAATCCATCCATTATCCCTAATTGACATAGAATTGACCATGACACATAGACAAGAAGAATCCTCCCATGATAAGATTGAATTTGATCAAGTAGTCAATTTTGTTGAACATATTCATCACATCCAATCTCAAGTTCATGATATTTTATAGAAATCCAATACTAAGTATTGGTATTTCCATGTTCACCATTAGGATCCAAGCAAGTTTTAGTTGGGAGATATTAGGTATGGTTGCATTGTAGAAAGAGAATCTTAGAAGACCACATCAAAATCTTCATCCACTCTAATATGGGCCTTACACCATCACCAAATATATGGGTGAGAATCCTTGTGAATTACGTATTTCCCCTTTTCTTGACTTGCACGCTATAATTAATGTGGAGCTGCTTTGACTATATTTTCCACCACTCTTGGATACTTCAAATTAGGTTTTTGAGGACTTAGCTCCTAAATAACTCAATCCTAATTGCATTAAGTGGGTTACAATCAATTATAACATGGACACCAAGATAAAGGGTTCCTAACAAAAAAACACCCAACTATATTAGGTCGTTAAAGTAAGGAAACTTCTTCACCGAGGAAAGTGGCTCACCAAGAGTTAGATTCAATAGAAGTTTCTCCATTTTGTGGTGAAACTTGATGCAATTGGAAGCATAAATTCCGAAGGGGGGATAATTAATATAGGTGGATACCAGTGGCCACCCACCTATTCCACTGATTTAGAATAGTTCCACATCTTGGCAATATAATTTAATTTTTCAAGATATGAACTCTCAACATGTTTTTAAATCATTTTCCTTGTAGTCTTTTTTGTAGTGTACATAGGACATATAATCAAATATTGGGTGGCCTATCAAACTCATTGATCATGAGTTAGTCCTTGTAATTGTCCAATAAACAACCTAAATGGAGTTTCTATGAAGAATTTGTGCCCAAAAGAAGTTGACATATCAACTAATATCCTTAGGGAGCTCACATCAATCCTTTTTTCGCATAATTTCTTAGGGTTAGGGTTTTGGACCTTTAGGATTTTTGCATCCTAGGGCATTGTATTTTGTGTTAAAGGATTGTTTTGGCGTTTTCTAATGTTAAAAGGAATATCTTTCTTTAAATATAGGCAACCACCATTCTAACTAGTTTGTAATGTTTTGAAGTATATAGTAGTTTTCCATTTCATTCATATATAGAATTTGGGTTTTATTGTATTAAAGTGTTAGCTACAATATCTCCTTGCTTTGTGATGTTTCCTTCATTTTGTTCTCTACATAATCCAAGTCAAATATTAATGTTAAGATTTTATCCTCATATATGAAGGGTTTTAATAAACCTATGTAAGAAAATCAATACCAAACATAATCTAAAAGACAAGAATTAACAATGGATCATGCACACTGAATACAAACATATTTACCCTAGAAAACCAAAACTGAGAAAACTAACCTACTTGAGAGTCTCTCCACTCTCTGTCTCATTGTATTATCTCCTTTGTTTACAATACAGTATTATAGCATCCAAAACCCTAATCCATTAACTAATATTATATTACAACCCTAATTCCTTAATTGGAATTAGTTTACAATGGGCCAAAAAAACATTGGTTGAAAAAAAACTCAATAGGACCAAAACTAGACCAATTTTTTTTTATTTTGTTTCGAGAGCATTGCCCACAAACCCTTGACAAGGGGCTCATTGACCCACCAAACCTTTCTTTATATGGGAACTTACAAAGAGTACAACACATGTCCAACAATAAATTTAAATATTTTAACATGATCTCTTCCACCTTTAAAAATAAGAAGCTTGGATTTTGTAAAACATGTGTACATTTTAATGGATGAGATGATCATGAAGTGACAAGAAATGTTCTTATTACATAAAAATATCCACTATTCTATGCTCTCTCAATCATACATCAATATAGTGGAAACAATGGATTCTTCTCTTGTCAAGTCCATGGATATGATTTATCTAAATTACAATTGATTTCTCATAAATAACTTTAACATTTTGCAAATAAATGAATTTTCTAATCTTACAATCATACTCATTTAACTACTTGTGTGTGAGGTTCCACAATGCCTTCTACTACTACCATAACTGCATCAAGTCTTTTGATGTTGTGATAATTGCATCAAGTTTGGGAGAACTAATGTCATCCCACCTTGATTGAAAAGCCAAAAAAACACAAGTTATGTTTATCTAATAATTGTTAATTGTACAATTAACTGTATACTCAATTATTTACTATCTTTTACAAATCATACTGATGTTATCGAAAAATATCTCTCGTGTATGTTCTCCATCAATCCATAGAAATTATGCCCACAATGAGTGCATCAATGTGGTAATTCATGGGTAGAACAAGAATCCCTTACCTACCTACTTATTATGGAAGGTCTAAGCTTAGTGCGGCATGAAGGACCTAGACATGAGGGTCTTCCATACTCCTTTAATGGATCATGTCTAGATGATTCCACAAATGCATTGTTCAGCAGTATACTTTGTGTAAGACATGATATGGCAGTGCCAATGCCATCCAAGTGATATAATAATTGAGTTGTCGGTTCGGGGGGGGGGAGGGGGGGGTCAGTTCGACATATGCTTGGGAGTAGGTGTCCCTCTCAATGGATTACACCTATATATTGGTCAATCCTAGGAAAATCCAAGACCAAACCTCTAAAACTTGCATTGTCAAAATAGTTCACGTGGAGACCCTGTAACGTCCCCGACCATCCGACCAGCGAAGAGGACGCTGCCAAACCATCAAAAACCTCCGCGCAACTATCCCCATGAACAAGAACATGCATATAAAGCTGAAATAAAATGCTTAAAACATAAAAATATGCTAATATGCATAAAACATACACGGATGCATAGTTACTCAACATACAGAGGAAGCAACATATACATTCCAGCATCAACATGTTCATCATGATTCATTAGAAATTAGGCAGTAAAAGTAAATGCAGAAGCAAAATGGACAAGAACACTTATCTTATAAATATTACGTCCCGCAACCAGCTATGTCGTTGCAACGTTCCACCCAACCATAGGCCAGTGTGCTCATCAATCTCTCAGCAACACTGCCACCCCCAAGTTGGGCATGATTCCCCAGAGAATAAGTGTCAAAGCAGGCTTACACATAGCCAAGGTTACACAAAATAGCCAAGTCAACGTAGTTGGGTTTATCAGGCCGTCAAGGAGCTAAGAAAGGCTAAATGCTAAGCTGGTGAACTCAATGGAGAGCTAAGGACGCCTACACCAGAGCTAACCTGACTTCTAAGACATCCACACACCCAACACCAGGAATCAGTCCTTTCTCTGCTTCGCAGTCCCTGACTTCCCTTTCCAATACTCTTCAAGGGTTGTGGGGAAGAAAGACAGCAGTCTAATTCTGTCTGAGTGGCTCCCAAAACCAGGTTTCTCAAGCATACCCAGCCTCTAATCCTTCTTTAAATAGTCCGAAGACCAACCACTGCATACCACAGTAAAACAAACAGTTCACAGCTCTATGAAGAAAATAAATATAACAGGGTGACAACCCAAACGAAAGCGTGAACACCGATCGGGTCAAACAAGACAATTCAGAGTTGTTCTTGGCCCTAGTGTGGCCAAAACAAATCAGCAGCAACCCCACAAGATATTGTGCACATGCAGGAACCAAAAACCAGGGAAAGATCAACAACCCAATCCCATAATGAAACAACGAGAACCTTACACAGTCCACAGATGGGGAAGAAGACGGATTCCCAACATTGACAGGGAAAGCATATAAACAATAGAACCATGCCTCTCGGGCCGATCTTCCAGCTCGTTGCGTGAGATCACAGTCCCCCAACCCCTGCATGAGGAAACCCATGCCGATTTTTGGTTTGTGCGTGAGGATGAACAAACAACTCATTGTGGGAGGAAAATACCAGAACCGCCCTTCCTGAGAGTGAACAAGACCAAAACCTCCGAAGAAGTGGAATTGTGGGAGAGTGGAGAGAATGGGAAGGTTGCTTCTCTGCCCCCAGCGACGTGAAGAGGAAGAGTCCACTAGGGGAGTGGGCACATGGGAAAGGACTGACAATCCTGCCACACCCACCACTACTCAACCATAACTACTCCTAGACAGCAGAAGTTTAAATGGGTGGCCGACACATGGCAAACTCCCAATGACCCCCATGGGTTGGACAACCCCCCCCCTTAGACTTAGGAATTATGCCCTTTTCATTTAACGTTGCACCGTCGTAGCTGGCTGTAGGTTTATTTAAATTGATGTGCATATTTACATGATGCCCAAAACTATAATGTGTCGGATATCACGATATACCATCGGCAACGATCCCTATTGCCGAAACATACACAACCAAATCGATGGTGGGGATTTTGCCTTTAGCTCCACACCAAGATTAATTACAAAATATACATTAAGTACCTTTTAATGCAAACAGGGTCAAAACCGGGGTATTACAATCCCCTCCCCCTTGTAATAACATCGTCCTCGGTGTTCCAATACATAGGAATGCATATACCATTTGCACATTCAAAATTTCAAAATTTTGCAGATCTGTCCCATGTTCAATTATTTACTTTGAACTTATAGGACCAAGCCCCTCGGCTTCCATGAGCTTCTCCTACTGGTTCTCAGCTTTCAGCTCATCTCCAAGTCTAGGAACTTTGTGGCTGTTGCCCTCTTTATGTTCCCTCGTTGCGCAATTCCGGTGGTAATGATGTCCTCCGCATTTCCAACATTTCGCTGGCTGCTTCATCTTTACTTGCTCAACTTCCTTTGAGTCTTCATGCCTAGAACATTTCTTAATGGATCGCTTGGACAAATGTCCCATCATTGATCCACTTACTGATTGCTCCCAGAAGGATTTTTACCTCCTTTTGCAAACAAATAGTCTTGCAAAATATGGTGGTTCATCTCATTTTTCCTTTTCTGTATCTTGAGCATCTCTCCAAGATTCTCTTGGGTCTTGTCAATTGTTTGAAGGAGACTTCTAGACAAATCCAACAGCTTTCGGTCGGCTACCATGATCAATGTGCACCACTAGATTTCACTTTTCTCACCTGTGAAATGCATCATTGAAATTTTGCCAGACCAAGCATAATATAGGCATTAAAATCAGTCAATTAATTTCCCAATTGGCATGATAGTCCAAGTCTCATCAAGGAGACTTTCATATTTTGCATGACTTACCAGCAGGCACATGAGCTCAGTCATGTCCATTCTTGGGAAAGGAATTAACTATTCCAGCATTCACAATTTACTTTAAGCAAATACACACATTCTATTTTCAGTCATACATGCATTCAACAACCTTTTGTTTTCACAATGCATAAACATATATATATAATAAAAAGGCAAGAGAGAGCAGCAAGAGTTTTTCCCCTCTTTGTTTTATTCCATCCTGGAACCCACACCACCACTGTGAATTTCATGCTCTCAGCCTCTTTCACCGTGAATGTTGGACCAATCCCTCTTGGTCATGACACTTAGTGTCTCCGGTCTATTTCAGACCTCTCAACCATGGAGACTCCCCACATGGTTTGTCTCGGCTGCTAGGACCTTCACAGTCTTACTAGCACCTTGTTCATTACTGCTCATGCTGAGCTCTTCAGGACAGTCACATGTCCACATGCACCCCTAGGATGCTCTCATAGTCCCTCGCTTCCAGCGATACCTATATTCAAACATTGAATAAAATCGCATGTTTAGTTTATTCTCATTGGTTTTTATCTCTTAAACAAGAGCTTAAAACATCATAAACAAATCATATACACATGTATATTCATAAGCAAGAAATTGCAAAATAATCCAATACTTATCTGTATTGTGCGTTGCCTCTCTGGTCCACAGGATCCTACTTCGCTTTGCAAGCCTTGGGATTTCCTATGGACTTGGATGTTAGGTTAGCACGTAGGCTGCTTCACAACATCCTTTTATATATATCCAGCATAGTCAAGCCACCTTATAGTTGGGTTTATCAGACCGTCCAGCCAAGCCAATATGCAATTGGGTTTGTCAGGCTGTAGCCAATCTGTCACATACCCCAATTTTGTAAAATAATGTTAATTGTTTGATTTTATTTCCTAAGACATTATGTTAAATTTAATGCTAAGTAGGAACTGATGACTCAGCAGAGTCAAAATAAGTGGAATGTAATTCTGAATATTTTATCAGTAATAAATAAAAAGTGGAGACAACAGCATGGGAGAGCTGTTAATAAGAGTGTTACTAGTCAAACTGGTGGAAGGAACTAGGTGGAGGGAAAAATACAAGTGGCATCATACTCAAACACTTCCTATTAGGATTCATTGTTTCCAAGCAGGGTATAAGAGTCGACCCTTTGAAGGTTGAGGCAATACTTCAGTTGTCTCCCCCGAAAACATTAGACATCTTCAATGTTTGCAAGGCATGGCAAACTTCTTACAGAGATTTGTTGTCAATTTTGCTATTTTGACTAAAGGCTTTATGCATCTTTTGAAGAAGGACACCACCTTTTGTTGGGATGAGCGAGCCCAGGAGTCCTTTTATGTGCTCAAGCGAGCCCTAGCATTA
>LPNX010025711.1:78079-113137 GCA_001517045.1 Pseudotsuga menziesii | reverse complement strand
AACATCAGACCCAAGGAAGACCCAACCACACTCACAACCCACCCAGCAACTTCCCCCAACATCAAACTCACCAAAAGGGAGGATGTACGCAGCTGTATAAAGAACAGCTGCGTATGTACGCGACTTTAGGCCCAAAATCCGCGTGGAAAAGCACATATACGCGACTTTTGGCCAAAAACCCGCATGGGAAGGCCCATATACGTGGCTTTTGGCCAAAAACCTGCGTGGAAAAAGGATTTTAGTGTAAAATCTACGTGTATACGCGACTTTTGGCCAAAAACCCGCGTGGACAGAGAAGGCAGTGGTAAAAAGCAGGCCAGGGGTCAAACAAATAAAGGGGAGTGTCAATGGATGAACATACTATAAAATGCAACCCAGAAACAGAGAAATAGAGAGCAAGTCAATAATATCAAGCCCATTGTGCCCGTAAATTCCAAATAAAAACAAGGGACATCCCCAGCGGAGTCGCCAATTCTGTTACAGAGAGAAATTCCTATGGCTTGGGGTACCACAACAGACAGCTAGACTCCAGAAATCAATCTTCTCCAATATGCAATAGAAATAAAAAATCTAACACTAAAGGATCAAACTTCGTACCTTATTCCGGACGGTTGTAGTAGATCCCTGTTGAGCTTTGCAATCTTCAGCTTGAATTGTTATAGCACGTCCTCAACAGCAAGTAAACAATACAAGCATACTATATTTCATGGTGTTAGATCTATTCTAGCATATATAATCAATAATGTAAAAGCATTTGACATATTCCAATGGAAACAATATTCATTCAAATACACATTACTGGACAAGAAAAGATATTTCTATTAATAAGAATCAGAGATTACAAGTGACAACCTCTGACGGCACGTCTGTAAATCGGAGAAACTGAATCCCCCACTTGGGCCTCCACCACCTCAATCCTCCATCACTTCGATAGCAAGCTTACTAACAAAGGGAAAGCTTGGGAAGAACACAACAGTGCTCCAAGGGACAAAGGGATGCAGACTCAAGCATAAATGTCTGGCAACAATGGACTATAATTTCGATGCTCTCAATTTTCTCTTATGCTTTCAATGTACCAAGGGGTTCCTTATATAGCTTTCAAAGGGATATTGAAAGGTCGAATCCGTGCGATCTCAAGGCATATGGAAGGCCAGGAGTCATATGAGTCGGATCCAAGTCAAGGAAAACTCCAAAATGTTTTCGACTATGCACACATCCCGATGTACGCGACTATCGAGGGAATACCCGCGTATGTACGCGGTTATCGGGGAAAAATCCGCGTATATCAATATTATAATGTTTTTTGGGGATGATCAAGGTAACATCAAAAGATATAAAGTGGTCCAAAGGGGCTAATGAGTCTGCAGCGGGACAAGGGAAGGCCATACAATGTGTGATTCACCTAGTGTGGTGAAATCTGCTATAACAAGGTGATGATGAAGGCGATGATGATGGTGATGATGAAGGTGATGATGATGATGATGATGATGATGATGGTGTTGATGATAATGATGAAAATGATATTAACTACAATGCGCACGTGTTTAGCTTTTATAAATCACGCGCGCGTTTGGATTTACTAAATCACGCACGCGTTTTGCTTTACTAAAGCGCGCTCGCGTATTGGTTAAATTCAAAAAAAAATTCCCACCAAATGACAAGGCCGAGCTTCCACCCATGCTTTCATGGAATTCCTATTCCTATGTGTCTGCTTTGTACTTTGCTTCGGATTCAACATGCCTATGCCTTGGAGTATGATAAACCATGGCTAATTTAGCATTATATCCAAATTTCCAATATGCTCATGTTTAGCGGTTCATCTTATTATGCTGCACACCTCCATTTTTTATGAGATTTTAGAAACATATATGGTTTTTTTAGCAGATTCTAAATATGTAAATTTTAACAAGAATACATAATTTTTTCTATTTTTTTCTTATTTATCTTCTGTCATCACTCCTCAACTCAAGAAACACACTGTTAGTGTTTTGTGCATATCTCTTTCGTTTCTCAACCATTTAAAAAAACATTGTATGGTGCACTAAATAACACCAACCTCTACATACTATAAAAAACCCACTTCCAAATAATTGCATTAAGACATTCAAACGTTGCACCCACAATTGACGTACCATTTTCGAGGTTTGATCTCTTAGATAATTAAAAACAAATTTAAAAATATTATTTTTATTATTGGAAAAATAGTCGTGCACTAGTCCTATATGTTCTCTATATGTATACCGGTTTTCGTAAGTTTATTCCATCATTTAGACACTCAGACGCTGCACCCACAAAAACATATACCTTATAATTTGTCCCAAAAATAAAAAGTGCCCATTAAAAATATCTAACTTTATATAGTTAACAACATTTTCAATAGAAAAAAACTATATATTTGGAAAGGTCATTCAATTTCCTACATTTCTTGTTTTTAACTGATTGCAAGATTCATTGTGTAAGTGTCTCAAAATATCCATGCAAGTTGATGGATGTCTGTTTTTTCAATTTTGTATTGCATCTAACGCACCAAAAGAGACCCTCAACTTCTTGCACACACCCTTCACTTATGCTTTTCATTTCCAAATTTTCCACAGAGGAGATTTCTTGTTTTGGAGCCAATGCCATCACACTTTTGCCCCAAAAACCACATTTTGAAGTTATGGATTGAATAGACCAAGCCCCCCTTCCAATTTGAGTTTACAAACATGGCTTCGAGCTACCATGGCGCAATTTTTCCTTAGTTTTGGTGCCATCGCATAGGATGGTTTACTAAAGTTCTTGATTCCTTTGAGAATTGAAAATGGCTTTAAGAGCTCCAAGGATAGAGAACAAATATAGAGACATTGATTGCAGAATAGAATTTACCAATGTAATGCCCACTCGACAAACTTTTTTCTAGCTTTGATATCTTATATTTGAAATTAGTTTAACTTTTCTAGTATTAGGACGAACTTTCATGAACTCCATAGTGAAATAGGGCGTTGGTCTATTCCTAAAACTCCATGGGCCGAAAGGGTTTTCCATCTATGTGAGTCTATGAAAGTTGAGAGTGAAAATCATTTTCTCTTAGAGTTCCTTGACATTAGTCTAAGTTTCATAGTATTTGTTACAATACAACTTTATAACCTCCTAACTTGCCATAACTATACTCAACTTAGAAAGCTTCTTGGCAAGTCTTTTTTAGCATAAAAACAAGATTTTAAAGTAAACCAAGTATTATCCTTCTTAAGGTCCAATAAACCAAAATAAATTTAAGTAAAAGTTAAAATCATCACTATCATCAAATCATATTTTTGACCCCACACCCCTCTTCAATCCACATCTGATTAAGGGAAATTCAATTTGCCTTTTAAATTTCCTTGTAATCCTTCTAGATCAAAGAAAGAGAGACTTTGTGTCTATCATAGTCAATGTTCTACTTAGTAACCATAATGCCTTCCCAGGATAGATATGAGTACATCCCATTATTGATTGATCCCTAAGCTTGCAGGGAATCCTTGAGAATGATAAGAGCTAGATAATCTTCTGATTCAGGGAGATGATGCCATGCATCTTCCCAATATCAAGTCAAAGTGCCATCTTGTATTTCCTAGAAGGAATGGTTTTGAATGAGCTCCTTGTTCTACTAAGTTACAATCCATATAAAAGATCGTATCCTCTCTTTTGAAAGTTTGATAAGATCTTATTCACTTATGCTTGCAACATATTTTCATTTCCAAAGTTGCCACAGAGGAGCTTGCTTGTTTTGGAGCCAATGCCATCACACTTTTGCCCCAAAAACCACATTTTCAAGTTCTGGATCGAATAGACCAAGCCCCCCTTCCAATTTGAGTTTACAAACATGGTTCTGGGATACCATGGCGCATTTTTTCCTTAGTTTTGGTGCCATCGCATAGGATGGTTTATTAAAGTTCTTGGTTTCTTTAAGAATTGAAAATGGCTTTAGGAGCTCCGAGGATAGAGAACAAATATAGAGACATTGATTGGAGAATAGAATTTGCCAATGTAATGTCCAATCGACAAACTTTTTTCTAGCTTTGATATCTTATATTTGAAATTAGTTTAACTTTTCTAGTATTAGAACGAACTTTCATGAATTCCATAGTGAAATAGGGCGTTGGTCTATTCCTAAAACTCCATGGGCCGAAAGGGTTTTCCATCTGTGTGAGTCTATGAAAGTTGAGGGTGAAAATCATTTTCTCTTAGAGTTCCTTGACATGAGTCTAAGTTTCATAGTATTTGATACAATACAAACTTTATAACCTCCTAACTTGCCAAAACTATACTCAACTTGGAAAGCTTCTTGGCAAGTGTTTTTGGCATAAAAACAAGATTTTAAAGTAAACCAAGTATTATCCTTCTTAAAGTCCGATAGACCAAAATTAGTTTAAGTAAAAGTTAAAATCATCACTATCATCAAATCATATTAATAAACTTAATTAACATTTGAATAATAAATAATTTTTCAATGATAATTTAAATTTAAATAAAAATAAAAACATTATCTAATCCAAAAACTATGAATTTTTTAAATTATAAAATTAAGCGAGACCGTTCAATCGGTATATTCGAATTACACAATCATATCAACACATCCCAGGAAACCACTCTTCACCTTGCACGAAGAAATCCCGAAACGCCAAGCCAATTTCGGATTGTCAAAAGCATTGAAAGTCAAGGACGTTTGCATTAACTTATTGTTTCTTTTCTCATTCAAGTCAAGACAATCGGTCTTCACGGAAGCTGCAGCATGTGTAGTACGCCGTGTCCCAGTCTTCCAAATCTCTTCAAAATATTTTGTGAGTTTGACGGAGTCTGCTGAGTTATTTTGCCATGGCTAATTTTGATCAGAGAATTGGCCATTTCCAAGACGCCCTTAAGGGTTTCAGCAAACAACAGACCCAGCCGCTGCAGGAGGCAAACTGTTCACAGCACATGAAAGGCGCCGAAGCTTTTGAAATTTCAGACTTTCTTGTTTTCGAGGATCATGATGGGGGTGACCAGTCATGTGCCGACTTTAAAACTGGCACGTCTGGACCAAGTAGTCAACTTGAATATGCGCGAACTTTTCCCAGCAATCCACCATGTATCCAGGGGATTCAATTGGATAACAGTTCTACTGTAATCCAAACCCATGGGCCGCTTGACACACTGTAAGTGTTTATGTAGTTTAGGTTAAAAAAGTTTAGTGTTTTGAGCAAGTTATCTGTATAATTGTACTCATTCTATGCTTCAGCTAGCTACCTGTTATGACTCACCTTCTAGCTAAATGGTTGGTGTATACATAGTTGTAAACATTCTATGCTTCTCTTACCTGTTATGAACTCACCTTCTAGCTAAATAGGTTGTGTAATACGGCTATCCTTATCTAAATTGTTGATTTTATTCATCTAAAGGGCAAGGAGCAGAGTCAACGGTTGCCCGTTGGATGGACGGAATCAGCAATCTAGATAAGCTCAGCATTGTTATTGACTCTGCTCCTTGCTCGTTGAATGGATAGAATCAGCAATCAAGATAAGATCAGCCTTGTGTAGTACATAGTTGTAAACATTCTATGCTTCTGCTACTTGTTATGATGCACCTTTTAGCTTAATAGGTTGTGTAATACATAATTGTAAACATTCTATACCTCAGCTACCTGTTATGATGCACCTTCTACCTAAATGGGTTGTGTAACACATAGTTGTAAACATTCTATGTTTCTAATACCTGGTATGACCCATCTTCTAGCTAAATAGGTTGTGTAATACATAGTTTTAAACATTTTATGCCTTGAAGCTACTTGTTATGATGCACCTTCTCGCTAAATGAATTGTGTGAGTAGTTGAAATGAATTGTGTCAGTCAACTACTCGCTATTTTTGATATATTCTTTTTAAATATTTAAAAAATATATTTTACAAATCCTAAAATATAAACACTTATCAATATAACTATATATTCTTCCTTACCCTTGTCCCTATCCCCTATCCGTATCTATGAAGCTTGTATCCATATAACTATATATTCTTCCTCACCCTTCTCCCCATCCCTATCTATGAAGCTTGACGAATGATTAAAAACCTTGAAATGGGAATCTATGATTTTTTTTGTGTGAATGGTAAAGTTATATGTTTTGAACAGAAATCCAAAGGAGGGCAGCAGAAAGAGAAAGGCAGAACGAACTCTCAAATATGCATTTGTGACCAGATCCGAAACTGAAATTATGCAAGACGGCTATAAGTGGCGTAAGTATGGGAGGAAATTTTTGAAGAAGAGCCCCAATCCGAGGTGCTTGCTATAATTAAATTCTAGGTGCTTATGTTTAAGACTTCCTTTGTAATTATATGAATCGAACTTAATAGTCGCTTCTTTGTTTGCAGAAATTATTATAGATGCTCAGATAGTAGCTGTGATGTCAAGAAAACAGTGGAACGTGACGCCCATGATAATGGAATAGTTATAACTACGTACCTGGGAACCCATAATCACGAAAGCCCAACTGTAATCTATTACATTGAAAGGTCTGAAATGCATCAGGCTTCAGCTTCCACTCCAAACTTCCAGCTCGGCATGGACGGAAATTTTTTCCTGTCTGTAACTATGTTCCAGATTTCTGTGAACAATTATGAAAGATAGTTTATACCATGGCAGTCATTATGAAAAATAATCATGTAAACATGTTATGGATTCCAAAATAAAAAGTATAAAAACTATGCAGCCTCATTATTTAATTGTTTCTATTTTTTACCGTTAACGCTCGAATGGTTTTATGGGTTTTATTATGTAACGTAGTATGATTCATGACGAAGGTAGAGTATGATAATCGATAAAGCTTCACAAATAAATAAGTAATTATTATTTTTAAATATTATTTTTACATTTAAATTGCAATCAATAATAAAACTAGTAATGATTTAAAAGGTTAAAAAACACATAATAGAAAGAAAAATAGGTAGGATGAAGTTTTGAAAAACAAAAATAAAAAATAGATGTATGAAAATTTTCTTTATCTAATAATGATTTAAAAGGTTAAAAAAAACTTGGAAGAGGAAAAATAATTAAAAGTAAAATAGATAGGATGAAGTTTGAAAAACAAAAATAAAAAAAAAGGATGTGATGAAATTTTATTTGTATCATTGTTCAAATGTCATTTTTTATTTGGGAAAGCATTTTGAAAATAATGTCAAAACATTCTTCTTTTTATTTATGCCATAAGGTAACAAGAAGATAGATGTGATAGACAAGTTTATTTTTTATTACTATCTAAATTAGGGTAGTATAACTTGACCTTATTGTCTTTTCAAAAATTTTAGAATATTCCGTGTAGGGTGTAGGTGTAGGTGTAGGTGTAGGTGTAATATGTAACTATAAATTATACTTGTTTACTTTTGAGCTTGTTAAGATTTTATAATTTTTTTTTAAATAATAATTTTTATTGTAAATATAATATCTAAAAAACATAATGATTTTTTTTGGTATAATTTGTTTTTAGGAGGTTTTTTACATTCATCTTAAAGAGGTCCCAAGTTTCAATAATTAGCTTGCCCTTTTCATTTGTAACAAGGACCCCTTTACTTTAGTGTATTATCTCTCTTGTATCATATATATAACAAGCTTTAACACCAATTTATTGGCGTGTTTAATATGTGTTTAATATCTAATGGTTGATATTCAATATTTCATTAAAAATATTGTATAGTTTAACTTTATATGGATTAATGGTTTAATGGTTAATTCAAATTTTAATGATTTATTATATAAATGTTGGTGTACATTTATATATTGATGTATATTTGATAAAAAATATTATATATAAAAATTCTACTTTAGTATTTTATCAATACTTGAATTTTTCTTTAAGTATTTTTTAGTACTCTAATTATGCTACTTGGAATCAGCCCTGTGCTAAGGCAGGGATCTTAGTGGTTGAAACCTTGGATACCTGGAAAGCTAATTCAGTTGATACCCAGTCTAATGCCAAGGTTGGCAAGTCTGTGGATGAGAACTTGGAGGTTCATTCTGTTTCTCTTGATTTTGATCCTTTAGCCAATCTTAAACAGATAAGTTTATCTAATTCCTTGGATGAGAATTTATTTCTGAATCTTACTTTTGAGGCTTTATACTCATCTGCTACGAATTCATCTTTGAAGGATCTTGGTTTTGTATCTCCATGCAAGGCAATTGTTAGTAAGGGGTATTTTCTTCGCTCAAGTACTAAATCTGTTCAGGATATTTCTAGGAATGTCAAAGATAAATTTGGGATTATTGAAGTTGAGGAAGGTTTGACTGGGGATACCCAATTAGTGCAATCTGATTGGAGAGGTGTTGGGGCGCTTAGAGCATCTTCCCTCACTCAAGTCCCTATATGATCCTTATGTCCTTAAATGTTAGGGGTTTGGCTAGTCTTCCCAAGAAACTAGCAGTCAAAAGGCTTATAGATCTTCATTCCGTTGATGTTCTTTTTATTCAAAAAACAATGATTGAGGGGGGTGTATTGGTTCATGACTTGGAACTGATGATTCATGGATGGCAGTTCATATCGGTGGATGCTATGGGCAGATCAGGTGGACTCATTGTAGGATGGAAGTCTTGTAACTTTCTTCTTATTAATGCATGGGCATTAAAAGCAGGGTTGTGTGCTGTTTTGTTTGATTATGATTTACAAAAAGAAATATCCTTTGTAAATTTATATGCGCCTTATCTGGAACAATATGATTAAGTTGGATAGTCTCTTGTCTCCTTATTTAGTCTTTGGAGGAGACCTTAATTTCTCCATGGGTCTCTCTGAAATTTGGGGGGTTCATGCTCAAATTGATCCTTTATCTAATTTTTTCCATAATATGTTGGAAAATATGGGGTTAGTTGACATCAATCCATTGGTTTCAATTCCTACCTGGAGTAATCGCAGAGCTGGTGAAGAAGGTATTTGTAAAAGATTGGATCGTCTTTTAGTCTCGGCTGACTTCCTAGATTGCAATTTCCTCCTTAAACAATGGATAGGCTGTGGAGGTGTTTCTGACCATCAACCTGTTTTCTGCAAATTTCCTCTCAACACCACAAGGCCCATAGTCCTTTCAAGTTTAATGCAGGCTGGCTGGATCATATTGATTTGGTTGATGCCTTAAAAAATTCTTGGGTTCGCTTCGATGATCGATCTGCCTTATCTCCTGAGGCTCAATTCTGTGCGAATCTAAAACGTATAAAAGAAATTTCTATCAAATGGTCTCTGAATAAAAAAGCTCAGAATATAAAAGACTTGGTTGATATTGAATTTGAGTTAAAAAGCTTTCATGATAGTCATTCTTCTGGTATTTTATCAGTAGTTGATAAGGATTTATTGACTGAGATAGAATCTCGCAAGGAAGCTATTCTTCTTTTTAGGGAAAAGGAGGCTCGTCAGAAAAGTAGGGTTTTATGGCTGCATTGTGGAGATGATAATACTCCTTTCTTTCACAAATTTTCTTCCCATAGGAAATGTCGTAACTCAATTTGGAAACTTTTTGATGATTCTGGAAATCTTGTGGAAGGTTTTGAGGCTATAGCAGAAGCTGGGATTTAGCACTTTGAAAGTCTATTTAAAGAAGAAGATGATCTTCACCTTCCAGAAATTGTTCTTAGTGCTGGTCATTTTCCTACTTCTGTTACTGAGGATGATAATGTTGAGCTTATGCAAGCTATTACCCTTCAAGATATTAAGCATATCTTAAACATCAGCAAAAATGATAAGAGTCCTGGTCTGGACGGTATCCCTATTGAGGTGTACAGATGCTTGTTTGATGTTTTGGGTGAAGATCTCTTAAGAGTAATTGAATTGTCCAGGATAAGTGGCAAGATCCCAGCTATTTTTAATTCAACCTTTCTTGCCCTTATTCCTAAGGTTGAAAGCCCTTCATCTTTTGAGGATTTTCGACCTATATCTTTGTGTAATTTTGTATATAAAATTATTGGCAAGATCATTTCGATTAGAATCAGAAAGGTATTGAGTAGGTATATTTCTGGAGAACAGTTTGGTTTTCTGCCGGGTAGGCAGATTCATGATGCGGTTGGTGTTATACAGGAGGGCATGCATTCAATGCATGTTAAATCCATAAAAGCTGTCATGATTAAGATTGATCTATCTAAAGCATATGACAGAGTCAGCTGGGTTTATCTTCAGGTAATTCTTGCAAAAATGGGTTTTGCTGGGAATTTTATTGCATGGATTATGAGCAGTCTTTCATCTGTTTCTTTCTCTTTGCTCATTAATGGTGTTGCTACAAATCTTTTCAAATCTGGTAGGGGGCTTAGACAGGGGTGTCCTATAGCACCACTCTTGTTTCTTATTGTGGTTGAAGGCCTTGGGAGGGCTATTTTGCATGCTTCACACAATGGGTCTTATCATGGTTTAGACTTTGGTAATGATATTGTATTAACTCATGTTCTATTTGTGGATGACATTGTCATGGTCAATGATGGCTCTGAACAATCTCTCTCTACTCTTTATGATATTTTAATACATTTCTGTAAAGCATCTGGGATGCAAATTAATAACAATAAATCAACTCTTTACTTCTCTTGTATGGAAGAGGCTGATGTTATTACTTTACAGAACATTTTTAGTTTCCCTGTTGCTCGAATTGAGTCTGGTATGAAGTATCTAGGGTTTAACCTTAAACCGTGCAGATATCTCATTAGGGATTGGGATTGGCTGATTATCAAAGTTGAACAAAGGATTCAGAATTGGAGCTTCCGTTGGTTGTCCAAAGGAGGAAAGATGGTACTGATTAAAGATGTTTTAGAAGCTACTCCAGTGTATTGGATGCATTTTTGGGTTCCTTTGGGTGTCATTGACAAAATCAGAAAGCTATGCTTCAACTTTCTTTGGGCTGGTAAACAGAAATCCTCTGGTTTGTCCTGGATATCTTGGAAGTCTATTGCTTTGCCTAAATCTTTGGGTGGTTGGGGACTCAAGGTACCTGTCTTATTTTCCAAGTCTCTTGCTGCAAAAAAGGTATGGGATATTATTCATGGTTCGGGTTTATGGGTCAAGATAGCTTATCAGAAATATATCTTTTCACTCAATAAACTGGATTGGATTAGATCCTCTGTAAAAAAGAAAAAGAATATTTCAATCTATTGGAAAGCTGTTCTTTGGGCCTTTGATCTTATTGGGAATTTTCTGGTTTGGAAGGTTGGTTCTGGAAAAGTTGTTCGTATAGGATTAGATCCGTGGGTTGGATGCAAATGGAGACATGCTCTGCCCACTCCTATGAGAGATAGGTTACATTTGGCTGGTTACCATTTTCTTTCTGATATTGGAATTATTGGTATGTCTGTTTTAATGCCACAAGAATGGTTATCTGTAGATACTTTGGGGTTTAATGATCCATTTGAGATAGCTGTTTGGAATGGTTACATTGCCAGCCTAAAATCTAGCCATGTTAGACCCTCTATTGAAGATCACTGTCTCATCTGGCATTTATCAAAATCTGGAAAATATTCTCCAAAAGCAGGATATGCTGAACTTATTTACAGAGAAGTAGACTTGAATTGGTGGTGGAAGATCTTATGGAAGATGAAGTGTCCACTAAAAACAAAAAATTTTAGCTGGTTTCTTTTCAGTGGTAAAGCATTGACCTGGGATGTTCTTTGCTTGAGAGGTAGAGAGGATCCTGGTAGATGTTATCTATGCAAACAGAGTTGCGAATCTAATTTCCATATTGCTGTAGAATGCCCTTTTACACAATCTGTTTGGTCTATCATTGAGGATCATTTCTCCCTTAATAATCTATGGAATGGAGATTCCCTCTCTGAATGTTTTAAAAACTGGTGCCTGGTATCAGATGTAAATTTCATCAAATCTTTACCCATCATTGTCCTATGGTTTATTTGGAAGGCAAGAAATAGATCTTGCTTTGAGGATTGTGACTCCTCTCCTGCACAGGTTTCAAGTTATAGCTTAGGCATGCTGAAGAACATACCTCAGTCTCTACCTGTGGTCTCTATTAGAACAATTGTTGTAGAGGAAATTGATCATTCATATGCTTGGGGTTACTTTGATGGATCTGTTGCTGGGGATCCAATGATTTGTGGGGCTGGAGGTATTCTGTACTTTTCTGATAGGCATTTTATATCTTTCAAAGCAGGTTTAGGTTTGGGCACAAATAATTATGCAGAATTGTGTGCACTTAAGCTTCTCCTTAGGCTGGCTAGGATGCATAATTTGGATAAATTACAAATTTTTGGAGACTCCCAGCTTGTTATTAATTGGGTATCTGGTAAGTATAAATTACAAAATCTTGAACTTTCCTTGATTCTTCAAGATGTTCACTTTTTATCGAACAGTTTTGATTTTGTGTCTTACAAACACATTTATAGGGAAAGGAATTCCAAAGCAGATTTGTTGGCTAAAGCAGGGGGTAGCATTCATGAAGGTTTTTGGAGTACATATGAACAGAGAGAGGAAGAATCCACAGAAATTTTTTAGGTATTCTAAAGGTGTTGTAGCGTGATGTCTGTCATATGACAGATTGCTGGTTCTTGAAGATTTTTCAGACATGATGCCATGGCTGATATTGATTTGCATTTTCTTGCATTTGGTGATCTCAAGCAACAATATTTATAGCTTGACCTGCAGGCTGTTAGGCCTCTTATATATGGTTCTGAAAGGTTTTTGGATTTTTTTTTTCATATTTGGATGGTCTGGAATAGACCAATTTTTAGCAGCTGTTTATTTTTATCAACATATGACTTTCATGAGACTTCATCAGCATGCTAGTTCTGCTCTGATATCTTTTCTTTTGATCACTTGGTCCCTTATTGATCTGACCTGATTTATTAGGAGTGATGATATAAGTCTACTATGATCAGACTTAGTTTTTTTCATGCTTCTATTGCTCTCTTTCTGCTAGAAAGTACTATTGGTGAACATTATGATCTGATGATTTAATGTATGTATTGTACTTTAGATTTGGATTGTGGATTTGTGCTCTTTCTGAGGCAAATTTTGTTATGACAAATTCTTAGTTGTATTTTTGTAAAATGGACTATGAGGGCCATCTACTAAATGTGAATAAAGTATTTACGATTTTTTTCCTTGGAAAAAAAAAATGATCTAAATGTCGTTTTTCATTTGGCAAAGTATCCTATGAATAGTGTCAACACATTTTTCTTTTAATTTTGCTTGAAATATATCATTTTCCTTATCTTTTTATTTTGCATAAGATATATCATTTTCTTCATTGTTATCTAAATGTCCATTTTCATTTTTTATGTGAATATCTATTTTCATTTACAATTTAAATGTCTATTTTCATTTGCCTAAGTATCAAAAAAATATTATCTAAATAAATTTATTATTTTTATTTAGCAAAAAAAAAACTTTCTCAACTTTTAATAAATATATTTTTTAATTAATAAACACTTCCTCCAAAATATTGTATATACCTGTCTTTTCCAAATTTGAACCATAAAAACAATATCTTCTTATTATAATAGTCTGTTATCCATAATGGTTTTCTTTTAATGTGTTGTTATCACGGCGCTTCAATGTAGAATGGAATGATTTTTACAAAACTGTAAAGGGAGGTGCTGGAACATTTGATTTGGAAAAGCAAAATTTCAGATTGAGTATTGATGTCATCACTATATTTATAAATACTTAAAAATTTAGTAAATAATTATATATCGTGTAAATTTTTGTTTTTTAAAGTGATTAATACGTTACTATTGTATAAGGTAATTTAGTATTATAATTTTTTTGAAACTATATTGTCCATGTCTTTTTTGATTAAAATTCTTAATAACATTTTCTTAAAATAAATTAAAGTTGAATTATGCATATTTATATCATAAAATTGTTTTATTCCATGATAATATGTTTTCATTGTATAAGACTATGCCATAGATTATATAATTTTCTTGTTTTTATTTTTTGTTAAATTTTATATTTTTTGAAAAAAATATATATAAAAAAAATATTTTATTTTTATTGATGGTAGAATATCATTAATAAAATTAGCGGAATTGACAACTAGGGCAAGATACTCATTTGACATATTCAACACGAGGTATGGGAAAGATGAGGTCTAAACTTGTGACATCACAAGGAGTGCCTTAAGAGTACACTCTATTGCCACATAGTCTACATCCCAGGGGGCTAATTTTTTAAATTAATAAAGGTTTCAAAATTTGATACTTAATAGGAGCCACAACTTTAAAGTAGAAAATAGATGAATTTCTTTAATCAATTTTATAAAGCCCCAAATAAAGTAGGATAATATTACAAAGATTACTCGAATATGGAAACACTTTCCCATATTTGTGGAGGAAATTTTCCCATAGTTTAAGGTGATAATCCAACCTATTTGTGAGCATACCTCAATATTGAATGTTATTGGAGTGTATATAATTTTCTATCAAATGAAAACTAAAACACATAACATATGATTCTAAGTGAAACTTAATACTATATAGTTGAATCCCACCAACTTTTCACTTGAGCTAGAATACAAGTGATAAACCTCATAATTTAACTACATTGATAGTGCATAATAAAGGTGCAAGCTTAAGTACAAATTCAAATTGTTCTATGGAATGAAAAACATTTATTAAGAAAATACTAATACAAACAATGAAATTTGAATGCTCTATAATTGCTAACAATATTTAAGGTGATTCTATAACCCTTTCATCTTTGTAATGATTCTATAACCCTTTCATCTTTGTATTGCAACACATAACTACCAAAAAATTTGCAACATTAAAGCAACCCAATTTTCCTCCAATTCATTGTTCAATAAAGATAACCATCCAAAAAAAACAAAGGCTCTTATAAACAATATTATGACTCAATATCGAATAAAACATACTCATCATGAAACAAATTACATATCAAAGTAGGAAGTTTTCTTTTACCTTGAAAATATTCCAAAAAGTTCTAATCTTTCCAATTTGAGTTTCACTAATATAGATAAAAAAACATCTAAAATCAATATAATTATGAAAAAAAAAATCATCAACATTACGTCTTTTCATAAGATGACAGAAAGATAAGACACGAGGTGACTTTTCATAAGACAACAGAAGGTGAAGAAGAATCCAAGAGACTTTACAAAGAGAATAGAAAGGCATACATAAGCAAGGGAACAACTTTAGGGCATAAGTGTATGTTATGCTAGTTGTTGGAGAGCACCTAAGTTGTCTATCAAGCTCATATCATATGTCTTGATGAACAATACCATAAATCCATATGTCTTGATGAACAATACCACATAAATTCATATGTCTTGATGAACAATACCACATGGTTTTTAGGTCCAAAACACCAATAGGTTCTACTCACTATAAAGCATATGCGCGATACTTTTTAAGGAAAACCATGATGCCTTCCTCCAATAAATAAAGGCGATTTGAGGCTGGATTCATTTAATCTTATAAAATTATATCAACCTAAAAAATAGTATATCAACCTATAAAAAAAATTGTGTTCAAGTGAACAAACCATGAAGGGTTAGTGGCCAATCAAAAGAACAACCTCAAATATTTTACCAAATTAAAAGGTAATTCCTTAAGGCTAAGATAAAGAGCTCACCATAAAACATAAATAAACAAGTTAGAAAATTGTTGTAATATCATTCAAGTTAAATAGATAATACATGATCAAGATCTCATCATAAAACATAAATAAACAATTTAGAAAATTACTGTATTATCATTATGATAATATTAAATAGATATTGTATGATGGATATATTATATTATATTTTATATATCGTATTATAAATAATTACATAAATAACTGTTTAGATATTATCTTATATTTTGGATGTTTTTGAGTGAATCAATAAGATTTTAATCTAAATGTACAACATCTATTTATTTTATGATCTTTGTATTTTGTTGTGCTTAATGTATTTTTTATTAAGATTTAAGTAAGTTTCACTCAAGAATTCACTATTTAATTATTTATAAATAAATTTGTTATTCACTCAAGTTTTATACTTTATATCAGCTTTTGTTTTTTTATCTTTTGTTTGTAAAATAATATTTGTTTTTATGTCCATTAATTTAATGTTTATGTTATACCATAAATGGATAACTATAAGGATTTGGTAATTAGTTTTATGTTTAGCTTTAGTTTAATAGCCATTCATCCCCACAAAACTAAGTGGTTGGCTACACCTATTGGCATTCATAGTACATGCTCCGTGTACACATAATATTCAATACTTGACCAGCTTGGAGTTTGCACAAAAAATTCAAACAAAAAAAAAGTAGGCATGACAAAGACCTCAGCCCATACAAATATTCATGTAATGCACCTGAAATTGATAATTCATTTTTATTAATTTCTGTTGAAATACTCTAATTATTTATTATTATTATTTTTTACAGGAAAGTCAAAAAATAAAACATTGTACTGAATTATTCTGTATTAATAAAAGATACTGAAGGGGATCAGAAGTGGAAATAGTTGTTAAAGAGTGTTTGATGACCCACAAGAGGAAAAGATAAGTGGTTGAAGAAACTAAGTGAGAACTCAAGATGCAGGAGGCATCATCCCCGAAAATCAGGCCACATCTCCTAGTTGAGTGTTAAAGAGCAGGAGGCTCATAAATGACTAAGTCCTAGGAAAAATATTGTATAATAGTATGTCCATTAGCAGCAGGAGGTTAGCATTGGACGGAGATTAAATATTAGAATGCAAGAGATGGCAGATTGAATAATGTTTTTCTCCTGTGGTTCAGTGAACATGCTCCGGCGTTCTGGAGCAAGTAACTTGGCTGCTCTGGGAGTTGGTTGGGAGGAACAACTTTTCCACTTTTGTTTTCCCAGTAGTGGTGCCAGGTTCTTATTCTATGTTTTAAATTACAGTAGGTTGTTTCCTTTTAGATCTGGTATTGTTAATATAGAACCTAGTATGCATCGATTAGTCTAGTCTGGTTATCAGTTTTAATTCAGTTATGTTTTGATTATAAATGTTAGATGGAAATTAGGAAATTTCTTAGATCGGGCATCCATACCCGATTTAGGAATTTCTTTTAATGGTTTATATGCTAAAAATCAAATTTTGTACTTAATAGATATGTTATCGATTTATATCTATTTCTTTTCTATGTGACAGATTTAATTTATTGTATCTTTGCATTCTTTTCCTTTTTATTTGTTTCTTAGTCTGTAAATGGAAAAATGCTAGTAAGTAGAACCACTGAAGCTCCTAAGGGTTGTTGTTATAAATCTAAAATATCTCATTATCTAGACAGAGTGAGGAATAATTTTTATTCCATTCCTTAAAACAACAAGATTATATATAACATCTAGTTCTACACATATCTACAAACGTATTAGTATATTATTATCTAGAATTTTATTAATATATAGAACCGAACTATTATAAATAAACTTACAACACAGACTAACACAGGGATAATCATTTACATAATAAACATAATGAAATTATAAACAGGCCCTTTACAAATCTACATGTTTTAGTCATATTCGGGTCGAGGATCTGCAATTAATTAAACCTATCAAGAACACATATCTATAGTAAATAAAGCTTGAATGAAAGTTAAGTAATCCACACGACGAGTCATAAGAAAACAAGTTGGGATCCATTAGTTATTTCTATGATCAAGTTATGTAATAACTTAAACAATCCTTTTTAGATCCATGTAAACAATTATAACTGGATGGAATATCCAAACAAACAGTCATAATTAGACTATAGATCCACGAAGTAAACATAGTGTGGATACCACTAAATCAAATCAAAATACACAATCATAGGAATACACACTGGCTGTTGCAACTATGATTCCATATCAAAACTAAACCACTAAAGTAAATCTTTGCTTCGCAAGGACCAACATTAAGCCCATCATGGAGGGCAACCGAGCCTTAATAAAGATTGTAAATTAATCCAAGAGAAATTGAATTAATTCCAAATGTAATATCATCCACATATAGCTCGGCCACAATCATATTTCCATCCTCAACCTTTATGTACAAATTACTATCTACTTGGGCCTTTAGTGAATCCTTATTGTCGCAGATATTTGTCTAGTCTTGAATACCAAGATCTTGGTGCTTGTTTTAGTCCATATAAATCCTTCTTTAATTTGGATACATAATCCTTATTATCTAAGAGAGAGAAACCTTATGGTTTTTCTATGTATACTTCTTCTTCTATTTCCTCATTTAGGAATGGCGATTTAACATACATTTGATATACAATGATATTTTTGGAGTAGGTATATGCAAGAAACATCCTGATTGCTTCCATTTGTGCTACCATAAAAATGTTTCTTCAAAGTCTATTCCTTCAACTTCACATATCTCTTGTGTACCATCCTCACCTAGTTTATGACAACTTGTCCTTCCTCGTTTAATTTGTTTCTAAATACCCATTTGGTCCCAATGACATTTTTTTCTTTGGGCCTTGGAACAAGTTCCCAGGTCTGATTTTTATCAATCTAATTAAATTCTTCTCCCATGGCCTTAATCAAATGTTCGTCAGGTTTGTATTCATCAAAACAATTTGGTTCTACTTGGGACAATAAAGAGAAATGCACTTCTTTTGTAGTGTCTGTTAAGTACCTTCTTCTTGTTCCTACACCAACATTTTTATCTCCAATAATTAGATCCTCACAATGATTCTTATGAACATACCTAGAGATATTTTTTGTACATGGTCTACCTTCTTCCTCTGGTTCTTCTTAATACAAATTTTATTGTTGTTCTTTCATATTTTCTTCTTCTTGTGAATCTTCTGGTGGTTGTTTAAATACCAGTTGATCATCATCATCATCTATTTTTTTGTACTTTAATTCTTCAACTACCTTTACATTTGGGATTTCCACCATCTTGCTTAGCCTTAGGTTGTAACACTTGTATGCCTTGCTTCTAGTGGCATATACAAGAAATGTTCCTTCATCAGATCTAGAATCAAATTTCCCCAAGTTCTCATCATTTCGCTTGATATAGCACTTGATTCCAAATATCTGGAAATGCTTAACTATTATTGCCATTCCTTTCTAGAGTTTGTATGGGGTCATGTTACTACCAGTTTTGATTTGTCCTCTGATTAAAATATGAATGTAAGTGTGAATATCTTGATTCCATAAAATGTCATATAACTTAGAATCATTTAATATGGTTTCGTCCATCTCATGTGCCATTCTATTTTTTCTTTCTACCACCCCATTCTGTTGTGGGGTTCTGGAGGCTTAAAACGATCTTCTTGTTCCATTTTTTCACATAAATCCTCAAATTCATTTGAGGTGTATTCACCTCCATTATATGATCTTAGACATTTTATATTCAAATTAATTTCATTTTTAACTACTTCCTTGAATATTTTGAAACATTAAAATGCTTCGTACTTTTTCTTGAGAAAGAAGACCCACGCCATTCGAGTATGATAATCTATGAAGAAAAAAAAGTATAATTCACCATTTAAACCTTTGGTTCTCATAGGTCCACAAAGATCAATATGGACTAATTCCAATGGTTTCATCGTGGATTATTCCTTTGTTTCAAAACTTACTCTTATTTTCTTACCATGTATAAAATGTTTGTAAACTGTTTAATTTAGCAAATCTTAGGATCTTCAGGCCTGAACGACTTAACTTGTGAAAGAAGGTTGAAGGAGAAGAGAAGAATTCAGTATTCATTGATCAATGATTCATGGAAAAATTGCACACACATGGAGATAAAATTGGAATAATAAAATTACACCCATTAATCAATAACATGTCTATAATGCAACCATCGTATAAGGAGAATTCAAGTCTACTAGATATGATTCGAGTTACCTAACTTGGACCGACTCCAAATAACTCTAACTGTTGAAAAACACCACTAGAGACTCACTAATGCAACTCCAGATGACTAAATCACTACACATTCAGTTAACTCACTGAGTTATGTGAGAAAAAGAACCCTACTTCCTCAAATAATGCAAAGTGGTGCTAGGATGACTGAAAGTGAACTAATTGTGGCTAATCAGGGCATGGCTGAACATAGACTACGGACAATTGTTGTGACTGCTGGTGGCACTAAGTGTGGGTTCCTAAATTATATGGATTGGTCTACATATCTCTGAAACTCATGTAAATTGGCGCAACAGGTGGTAGGTGGCCCCCAAATGAGTCCCCAATGGCACTAGTGAGGTGGCATGAAGCTCATAATCTAGGAAATGGAATTTTGACTATGGCAGTCAAGGGAGGATTAATTAATAATCTTATTGAACACCCTAATCCTTAACAACTAAGACCAAAGTTCATCCATACAATCTAATGCCAAAAGTAACTGCTCAATAAACCGAGGAAAATGGGCAAAACCTCATGGGACAACCCCCCCCCACCCCCTAAATGAACAGTGAATCCCAGATCAAGCTTTCACACCTAGAGAAAATTTATTCTCGACTAGAGAAGCGTGTTAAAATATTTATGCATTCTACATATCTATGGAGCAATAATGAAGTGTGATGGTCCTTGTGTGCACTAGTTCCCTTCTATATTGCATGTGAACCTCTTCACCTTCTTCCAATTTGATGGAAGATAGGAGAAGAAATATTGTTGTTTTTGTAGCCAATCTTGTATTTTTGTTTATTAAATAGTATTTGATTTAAGTAGTTTAATGTTTATGTTATACCATAAATGGATAACTATAAAGATTTGGTAATTAGTTTAATGTTTGACTTTTGTTTAATAACCAGTCATATATATATATATATATATATATATATTCCAGTTGAGATGTTTTCCAAGTTTAACTTGTTCGCTTATTAAGGGTGTCATGTTCTACTGCAGCGGAGTAATTAACGCTGCAGCACCAGCACTGTGGACCGTTGGATCTCAAATAGGTTGAGATCCAGTGGCCCACAGTGCTGCCTCTGCAACATTTATTACTCTTCTGCATGTTGAATATATGAGAACGTATAAATATTGAATCTTTCCACCTTTGACCATATACAGATTGATATATATGGCCATCAATCCACTACTTCTCACCGATTAGTGCTTACCGCATAGAAATTTCTTACCAACTTGCTGCCTCAATCTTTCACACTACGGGCTCTGTGTGCATAGAAAATTCAAACAAACAAAAAGTTCAATACTTTCCCAGCTGGGAGTTTGCACAGAAAATTCAAACAAACAAAAAGTATGCACAACAGAGACCTCAGCCCATACGAATCTTTACCTAATCAATTCAGCACGATGAAATCAACAGGGACTTTGGCCCCATACGAATCTTTAGCTGAATTCCCCACTGTGAAATCGACATGGACTTTGGCCCATATCAATCATCAACTCAATTCACCTTCACAATATCCAAAATGAAGTTAACTGTCAAGCACCCGTGGAAAGTGATTTGACGAGTTCTTTCGACAGGCCCCACACCTCTCTCCACTTCTATCTCAAAATATTTAAGTGATAGGTATATTTCCAAAACTTTTAATCATTTAATAGTATAGAAGTTTTTTCCAAAATAATGTAATTGCACAAGGTATTTTTTTTCCAAATCTTTTTCATTTCAGAATATTTTAGTTACAGCTTTTTCATCGAAAATATTGTTACCCATATTAGGTAGCGAGGTGTGCATATTCATTTGGATGGCCTCAATATCAATAACTTCCATCTTTTGCTTGACCCAAACCTATGCCTCGTAGATTTCCTTTTGAACCTGAATAGGGATGTGTTGTCAAAAGCTAAAAACTAAGTGTGTTGCTTCTTTTATAACATTCAGCCTATGGCTAAAACCCCTCTTTCCTTTACTGCCATGACCACCATGACCCTGAGGTTCACCATTTCTATGTGGCTTGCTTACCATTCTGCTAGGAGTCTATATAATACCACAACCTATTAGGTTTATTGATGAGCATACATAATAGCAAGATAACATTAATAATCACATCATAACAACATCAAACATTCTAGACACATAATTTACCCAGGAAAACCCCATGCGGTGAAGAACAAGCCAAGGAAGATCTTCAGTACCTTGTCCAAAATTGGCCAACCGAGCCAAGTGAGCTCACCCTCTCACGTCCAGGACACATTACAATGGAGTGTACCAAGCCTTCTTATAGGCTCCATTACATGCAATACCATGGGCCCAAAACTACGTGATGATACCTAAACCATTTGAATCGTTCCCTGAGTCAAGGTAAACCCTAACACAACCATGCCTCAAAGTCAATTTCTCATAATGTTTATTGTCAGTGTAGGATGAGAAGTATCCAAGAATGAGCTATCATATTGTTATGACAATAGTGATAGAACAAGAGGAGGCTTTGGGAAAGGCATGAGAGCTCAAGTCAGAGATTAGAAAGCCCCATCACAATCATTGTGAACCCACACATGACCATGATTACCTAGCATCCTTTTCCAATGGGAGAAAGAACTGGAACCTCAAACAAATATATTATTCATGGCCATGACTAAAAGTAAATGCACAGAACTAGGTGTGTGAAGGAATGATTTCTAGCTTCCTTTCCTGCATGCCAACTAGGTTGTCATATGCTTATTATGACTCATTGAATAGTGAGGATGGGCTTCCATGACATTTGAAGGGAGCATTTTTGACCCCACACCCCTCTTCAATTCACATCTGATTAAGGGAAATTCAATCTACCTCTTAAATTTCCTTGTAATACTTTCAGATCAAAGAAAGAGAGACTTTGTGTTTGTCATAGTCAGTGTTCTACTTAGTAACCATAATTCCTTCCCAGGATATATATGAGTACATCCCATTATTGATTGACATTTATTGATCCCTAATCTTGCAGGGAATCCTTGAGAATGATAAGAGCTAGATAATCTTCCAATTCAAGGAGATGATGCCATGCATCTTCCCAATATCAAGCCAAAGTGCCATCTTGTATTTCCTAGAAGGAATGGTTTTGAATGAGCTCCTTGTTCTGTTAAGTTACGTTCCATATAAAAGATCCTATCCTCTCTTTTGAAAGTTTGATGAGATCTAATTCAGGGTGTGTGCAAGAAGTTGAGGGACCTTTTAGATGCAATGGTGGAGTGAAGTCAATCACTCTTAATCCAAAAAAAATAGAAATCATCCCAAGCAATCCCGAACCTGCCAAACCTAGTCCCAAGGCTGGTAATAGACATGCCAACTAGGATAGTAAGCCAAATCGCGCCTCCGTTTTAGTGAACAAAATCACGTGCACGATTTCGTTCACAAAAATGGAGGCACAATTTGGAAAGCCTATTTTTTTTTTAAATTGGCTGAGGTCATCTTTTTCTCATAACCGTGTGGCTATTGGACGAACGAGGAGCAAATATCGACTATGTAGATGCGATTTTGGGTGTGCCAAAGCCCTCCATCTCCACCTTTGGATAAACCTCCCCTTTGTGAGGTAGTTTCCTCATTTCTTTTCATGTTTTTTTCTTTTTCTTCATCAATTTAATTGCCCTAGTTTGAAAAATTAAACCATATTAAATTAAATTACGGCCATTTGAAACAAAAACCCATTGGAATTGGCCAATTGAAACAAAAACCCAATAGAATTGGCCAATGGAAACAAGAACGCCAATGTAATTGGCCAATTGAAACCAATTCCCCAATTTAAAGATAAAAATTAAATAATTTTCATTATTTAACAAAATTCATACCCAAAAATCCCATGCCCAATGGAAACCAAAACCCCAATTAACTCAAAAAACAAATGAATATATTGGCATTTTTTCCTTGTCGTGTTTTATTTTTTTTTTGACATTTTGTACACTCTAATGTTGAGTCTTTAAGTTGTGTATTTTATATAGTTGATTGTGATATGATCCAAACCATCCCATCGTATCTATGATAACAATTATTGATGTAGGAATTGACAAGTGGCCTCATCTAAAGGAATTACCCTGCCTTCCACGTAGAAATATAGTCACCCTCATTAAAAATAGCTACCATAGCCATTGAATATCACCCTCATCAAAATGATAATAATCTTCATTATTAATAAATGGCTTAGAAATTGATTACCAACTTCATTCAACAATAGCCACTCTCATTAACAATAAATAGCTTATGAATAGACTAACATTCTAACAACGTGATCCATAAGTAGAATACAGACAAACCACTAGTCTCATCCATATTACAATTCCCCTCATTAGCAATAATTAGAACATGAAATAACTACCAATCTCATTAATTATCCCTAACTACAGCCCTTTTCATTTAAAAATATTAGTTTCCCAATTAAATTAACTAAAATTTTTATTGAACAATAACCCCCTTTAATTAAAGATAGTAAAACTAACAACCTAATCCAAATGATATTCTCTCTAATGGTATCTATATTAGGAATAAGTGTCATTCTCATCATAATAAATTTCACTAAATCACTATTTCCATACGCATATTCACAAGGATCCTTGTGAATCCATACCAAAATCCACAAATAAACACCTTATAATTTTGATAAAACTTCTCGAAGTTGCTCTTCCAAGAACATCAATAAACACCTTATAGTTTTGATGAAACTTCCCAAACCAAGTGTCAAAATAAGGTATAGAAGCATCCCATGCTTTTAACAAATATTTCATCTTGAATGAAGGGTACTTTTTGGTTAAGGTCAAGAAAACAAAGTTCAACAATAGACTCTATGAACGTGAAGATACATAGGTAGGTTGATGTATTTGATTAAACATGCCAATCACATACTAGATCATACATGATATTTAATCCAGTGGAACCCTTGCAACCATAAAATCCATAAAGTTCTGCTAAATAGCCTTTGGAGTCCAAAAAACATCACACTACAACAAATAATTACATATCTAACAAAATCATTGCCTATACGGGGATTTTATTCATCAACAGCACATTATGCCGCCTATTCTTTACTGTAAAATTCAAGATCAATTTTTTAATTTACATGATAGATTTAGTTTATATGTGAATAGTTATATAGTTTTCAGTTCTTAGATATGTCATTATATCATGTGTTTATATTTCTAATGATATTTTATTTGTATTTATGATTGCAGTGGCTACTATGGATCATAACAATGCAGACATACTGAGGTTTATTGGCCATTTGAGAGAGATTGGTTTGGCTTGGAGGGGTGGAGATGAGCTCCGTCGCTCCTTGTCAGATTCATTGTTGTCTATTGTTGATACGATCACAAGATCAAATGATGCGTTGTATAGCATCGCATCTTACCGAGAGAGGAAAATGCAACAATATGCTAATGGGTTGAGTTACAATGAGGTAAAAAGCTGAAAATAACAATACAAGCCATCTATTCATTGTTTAGACTGCCTGGGACAGATGACATCCCGAAGATCAACAGGCCACATATTTCTATTAAGTGGTGCACTTTTCCACCCATCAGAGACAACTGGATGGATAGGTGGTACATGGTTTTTGACATTCCCCCTCACAACAATAGGGAAGTACCGATGTACTTCCTCTGAAAATTGTATGTAGAGTTTGTGATGGGGAAACATGTCAACTATTTTGACATGTTGGGATTCCAGGAAGTTGGTAGGGGAATGCCCCAACACCGACCCCATGTTAGGCATAGAGATGCCAATCCACAGATACCTGCACCTTGTGCCTAGATACCGAGGGCAGACATCCCTCCTGCACATGACATAGCTTCCCAGACACAGGATGCATTTTTTACTCTAGCTAAGATGGTCTCTCGACACACGACCACTATTGACCAGAGAGCGCCCTCTTCCTCTACTGGTATACAAACACTAGGTTCTGGTGGTCGAGGGACATCTGTTGGTGGGGATAGACCGACATCCCATGTGCCTCAGAGCGAGCCACACATCTGTACATCATGTGGGGGACCCTGTTATGGTCCTGGACCAAGACATGGTACCACTACGATGACTGGTGGTTAGGTAAGGACATTGTTTTAAAACTCTATTATTGTTCAATTTTTAATTGTTCCATACTATATCTAACATATTAAAAGATTCATAATATATATGCAATATTTACTCTTGCAGGAGATTAATGCCTCTCACAGGGGTGGTACTGCACCCGGTGTGGTTGTACCCGAGGCCTAAAGAACCACAATTGAGGTAATATTTAAACACTTGTCATTTTCTTATTACATCTATAATTTTGTTAATGCATGTGTTAGTCTTGATTAATTTATTAAAATGTCTAATATTTACAATTTTTCAAGTTGTAGGAACCCCACTTAGAACGTGATGCTGGAGACATTGATATCAATGACATAGTCCAAGGTGGAATTTACAACTACTTGAAGAGTGTAAGTATGTGGGTTATGATTGAATCTTGTTCGAATTATTTAAATTTCTTATTGTACTCTCCTTTATACATCGCTAAGGTAAATATAATTTTTAAACTTGCAGATGCTAGAGGCATCTGAAGTGGGGAAAGAAATTCATGGAAGCGGTCACTCCCATGGTGGAGATATGTCCTAGGAAGGAGTAAGTATATTACAACATGTTATTTTTTCAATACATATTATTCCATCCGTTCAAATCCATGTCTAACTATGGTAACACTTTATGAATGCAAACGTCATCGCAGATCCCTACACTGCCTCTTTGGTTTGGATCTCCCCGTAGTCCAAACATAGATAAGGGGGTTGTTTACACTAGACGAGGTCCCTCTTCCTTGAACAGAGCGGGTGTGCATGAGCATCAACCTACTCATCCCACGGTAATGTACACACTTCCAATGGCAGTTGTTGGTTAGTTATGTATTCACTTCACAAGTGTTTTTTATTAATGTTATTTTCGCATGTTTACAGCATCAGGATGTAGAGTCATCTGTGCCAGACCTTAGTGGGATTTTTGATGCTGCTGTCAATGTCGCATCTACAATAGGGATAAGTCACAATAAGGTACATCTACTTGAATATTTGTAATTGTACATTTCATTTGTATTGTTTCTGGACATGCACGATGTCTAACAATTTAGTCATTTGGTGAATGTAGCCACACCCTGGTCCATTAGTGCATGCAACTAAGGTTGATGTTCAACCTACGGCTCCTCTTACTACGGAAGAGCACCAGCCTCATCTCCTAGAAATGGTTTTTTCGGTGAGATGTTCATTTTTTACATAATTGATTAGTACTTTCTCATTCATGTACATGTTGATAATTCTTGAGATAATTGACATTTTTTTTTATTCGCAGAGAAGCATGGAAATGAGGCTCGCTGCAAGGACGACCACAGCAGAGGAACCTACACCCTCGACACCACAGGCACCTATACCCCCGACGGATGCAGTGAGTCTTTGTTTTATTTACAATTGAGTCATATTTTAAATATTCAAACATTGTTATTGATGGACAATACTAGTTCAGTTACCTAATCAAGAAATATTGTCATTGAATTGCAGTTGCCAGAGATGCACAGTGGTCGTAGACAAAGTCGAAGAGCATTAGGGTCCAGGAAAAACAAGAGAAAGTTAGAATTTTGATGTGATAGTCTAGGACAAATATGTATTTTTATGTACAATCTAGAGTTAGAGTATAGGGGCGCGGTCCAGGATAGATGTACTTTTGTTTACACATGTACATCAAATATGTTTTTGATACATGTACATTGACATGCCATAGATCTAGGCCTTATATTTTTGTATTATAACTTTCATGGTATAAAAAACATTTCATATCAAGGCTCTTTAGATATTCATGGTTCATTCTTTTAAGTGTGATTATACATCTGTGGCAAAGAATGTTTCTATGTGTAATGTTCCCAATTTTTAATAGATTTTACGATTGTATGGAGATATCAGTTATAAATTTGAGAACAATGCACAATTACAATAAATTACGTAATGACAAAAATGTACATTTTAATTGTTTTTTACCATGATCCAATTGCATATACAATGTTATATTAACAATGTCAAATTATATTCAAAAATATGGAACATAGGTCTAATACACATTTAAGCACCCAGCACAGCTAAGCAACTGATCCAGCTTGGTGGAATACAAAAGCACCTTACCCACATAACAACCTAACAAACTTTTAAAGGATGCACAAAGTTGACACACTTAAATGATACACCGGTGTGGTCTACATAAATAAAATTATTTTTTGGCATGATGTCTTTCATCTAACGAATACATGGGATACACATCAAACCTAAAAGTATCCGAGTATTATAAGGTTGATTCAAAATAATGGTTATGACTATATCCTGCACATTATGTATGTCGTGCACATTATTTTATCATTTTGTTAATGTACATGGCATTTGATGAACAACCTCAAGTAACAACTTTGAAAGAGATGAAAGTTATGTGTGATTAATGTACATGGCATTTCTGAAGAATTCATAGCATGAAGATATAAATATTTTGTAATAATGGCATAATAGACATTTGGCCACTTGTTTCTAAACATAAACATGTTCCATTACATGGTTACTGACTTAATGGCATTGTCTCCTCCTGCATTTCATCGTACAAATGCTCACATCTCTTATATGAGGGGAAGATCTACAATCGCCTTCAAGATGACCTTTATGTGCAAAAATTTCACATTCACTTACTGAGCAAAACCCTAGTTTCCAAAATTGACAAAAAAAAATGATCCCTTGTCCATGGACCCAGAGTAGAGGGCCACTCTAGCACTATCACAATGTACTAAATCCAACGGAGCTAACGGTTCATCGATCCAAGCAATGGTCATCAATCTATGGAACGTTGAATCCCACCTCCCATAGGTTTTTAGGGACACCCATTGAATCCCTAACCGAGGCATAGAGTGAAAACCATGCATCAAAAAGGGCTTTGAGTGGGTCATGCAAGCGTGTTTAGGTAGGTTCCATGTGGGAACTCTAGACACATGTTCACGGTCAAGGAATTTTCAAAGCCGACCCATATGTGCAGAAATTGGACATTCACTTACTGAGCAAAAACCTATTTTCCAAAATTGACCAAAATAATGGTCTCTTCTTCATGGAAGCAGACTAGAGGGCCACCCTAGCACTATCTCGATGTCCAAAATCCAACAGAGCTAACGGTTTATCGATTTGAGCAACGGTCATGATTCTATGGCACATTGAATCCCACCTCCTCCAGACTTTTAGGGACACCTGTTGAATCCCTACCCGAGGCATATAATGGAAACCGTGCATTAAAAAGGATTTCCAGTGGTTCGTGCAAGATTTTTTAGGCATGTATTATGTGGGAACACTAGACACACCTTCACGGTCGAGTAATATGTGAATTTGACCCCTATGTGCAGAAATTGGACATTCACTTACTAAGCAAAACCCTAGTTTCCAAAATTGACCAAAATAATGTTGACTTCTCCATGGAACTAGATTATAGGGCCACCCTAGCACTATCCCAATGTCCTAAATCCAACGTAGCTGAAGGTTCGTCGATCCAAGAAACAGTCATGATTCTGTGGCACGTTGAATCCCACCTCCTATAGGCTTTCAGGGACACCTATCGAATCCCTACCCGGGGCATAGAATGGAAACCGTGCATAGAAAAGGGCTTCCAATGGGTTGTGCAAGTGTGTTTAGGCATGTGTTATGTGGGAATGCTATCCACATCTTCACAGTCGAGCAATACGCGAATTTGACCCCCATGTGCAAAAATTTCACATTCACTTACTGAGCAGAACCCTAGTTTCCAAAATTGACCAAAATAATGGTCTCTTCTCCATGGAACTAGATTAGAGGGCCACCCTAGCACTATCTCGTTGTCTTGAATCCAACAGAGCCGAAAGTCGTCAATCCGAGCAATGGTCATGATTCTATGGCACTTTGAATCCCACCTCCTACAGGCTTTCAGGGACACCTATTGAATCCCTACCCGGGGCATAGAATGGAAACCATGCATAAAAAAGGGCTTTCGGTGGGTCTTGCAAGCGTTTTTAGGAATGTGTTATGTGTGAACCCTAGCCACACCTTCACGGTCGAGCAATATGCGAATTTGACCCCCATGTGCAAAAATTTCACATTCATTTACTGAGCAAAACCCTAGTTTCCAAAATTGACCAAAATAATGGTCTCTTCTCCATGGAACCAGATTAGAGGGTCACCCTAGCACTATCTCAATGTCTTGAATCCAACAAATTTGATGGTTCATCAATCCTAGCAACAGTCATGATTCTATGGCACGTTGAATCCCACCTCCTACAGGCTTTCAGGAACACCTGTTGAATCCCTACCTAGGGCATAGAATGGAAATCGTGCATAAAAAAGGGCTTCCGATGGGTCATACAAGCCTGTTTATGCATTTGTTATGTGGGAACCCTAGCCACACCTTCACGGTCGAGCAATATGTGAATTTGACCCCCATGTGCAAAAATTTCACATTCACTTACTGAGCAAAACCCTAGTTTCCAAAATTGACCAAAATAATGGTCTCTTCTCCATGGAACTAGATTAGAGGGAAGCCCTAGCACTATCCTGATGTCCTGAATCCAACGGAGGTGATGGTTCGTCGATCTCAGCAATGGTCATGATTCTGTGGCACGTTGAATCCCACCTCCTACAGGCTTTCAGGGCCACCTGTTGAATCCCTACCCGGGGCATAGAATGGAAACTGTGCATAAAAAAAGGCTTCTGATGGGTCGTGCAAGCATGTTTAGGCATGTGTTATGTGGGAATGCTAGACACACCTTCACGGTCGAGCAATATGAGAATTTGACCCCCATGTGCAAAAATTTCACATTCACTTACTGAGGAAAACCCTAGTTTTCAAAATTGACCAAAATAATGGTCTCTTCTCCATGGAACCAGATTAAAGGGCCACCCTAGCACTATCCCGATGTCTTAAATTTGACAAAGCTTACGGTTTGTCGATCTGAGCAATGATCATGATTTTGTGGCATGTTGAATCCCACCTCCTACAAGCTTTCAGGGACACCAGTTGAATCGCTACCTAGGGCATAGAATGGAAACCGTGCATAGAAAAGGGCTTCCGATGGATCATGCAAGCGTGTTTAGGCATGTGTTATGTGGGAATGCTAGCCACACCTTCACAGACGAGAAATATGTGAATTTGACCCCCATGTGCAAACATTTCACATTCACTTACTGAGCAAAACCCTAGTTTCCAAAATTGACCAAAATAATGGTCTCTTCTCCATGGAACCAGATTAGAGGGACACCCTAGCACTATCTCGATGTCCTGAATCCAACAGAGGTGACAGTTCGTCGATCTGAACAATGGTAATGATTCTGTGGCACGTTGAATCCCACCTCCTACAGGCTTTCAGGGACACCTGTTGAATCCCTACCCGGGGCATAGAATGGAAACCGTGCATGAAAAAACTATTATATTTAAAGGTTTCAATGATCTCAGTACATGCAAACTAAAGTCAACTTCGTGAATCAACATGATTTGAAGCATAAGTCCATCGGATTTGAAAATTTTGAGTTGGACATTAGATTGATTCTGAATTGAGTTGTGACAGTAAGATAAGATTAAGGTTAGGATTAGGGTTTCCTAGGTAGGGTTATGGTTATGGGCCATGCATGTTAAACAATAAAGCGTAGTTAAAGATAGGGTTTTCCAAGTTTGGCCTTCGTTGGCATGAAATGCATTGTCCAGCTTTGGCCCAAATCTCTTATTATCTTTTATTATCTTTTAAGTAGAAATTAAACTTTTAAATAAAAAAAATGAGATGAATTTCCAACACTACTATGCGCTACCCCTTTGGCAATGGACATACGGGTATAAGAGGTGAGCTATCAAGAAGGAAATTATACAAGCCTTAAAACATAAGTTTATCATTTTGGCATCTTGTTTCCATCATCCTAGTTGTATATATCGGCTGAAAACATTGACAATATTACCTACTTGAAAAAATAAGGTTTTAGTCTTGTAAGAGAGCCTACAAAGAACTTTGATAGGTATGACCTGCAGAGGTACATGTATGTATTCGAATGTTATGTACATCATGTGAATGAGATCTTGAAATTTTCATATGATTGATATACATGGTTTATTGATCATACGTAAAATTTGGCATGTTCATTAACTTGACATACAAGAGAATTTTTGGCATATTTATAAACAACATTATGGAAAATTTTGCATATCAAGAACAAAAAATTGACATATTCATAAGAAACATACATGGAAAAATTAAAATTATGATACATACCTCATCATGCTAGATCCCACCTAATATCATACAACCAAGGCCTCCGGATCATCTCTTATAATGATGGTCTCCATTAGTCTCTCGTGTTATGTATCTGGTAAGAACACTACTACATTTTGACCAGAAATCCGACGGCCGTCATGTCGGATTTTTGACACTTCCCTGTCACATGTACGACACTTTGATTTTTTGTTAAGCATCGGAAACTTATCGTCGGGTTTCTGACACCTAAATAACTGTAGGAAAAGCGACACCTAAGTAACCGTCGGTTAAGCGACGGAATATCCTCGACAGTGGTGAAAGTTTTTTAAGAAAAAAGACAGCAAGAACCGTCAGATTTGCGATGGATATCTACAAAAGACATCAAAAAAGCGACAGTGTAGAGCATTGGATTTGCGACGGATAGCTAGTAAAGACGTCGGAACAGCGACAGTTGACAGCGTTGTAGTTGCGATGGATATCCACAACAGACATCGGAAAAGCGACAGTGTAGAGCGTCAGATTTGCGACGGATAGCTAGTAAAGGCTTCGGAACAGCGACAGTTAACAACTTCGTATTTGCGACGGATATCCACAACAGACGTCGGAAAAGCGACAACAAGAAGCGTCGCTTAAGCGACGCCTACTGAAATTTTTTTTTTTTTAAATATTGTGAAAGTTTTTGCATAGAAGGTTGAACGTTAGGACTGTGTGATGAATTTGACATGTTTTATTTGTAGATATTTGAATTCTTTGCAGGGTTTGTGATAAGAAGTCTATTATTCTTAAGAATAAAAACATGTTGTGTGTTTATGTTGACGCAGGTTATTTCTGCCACAAATAGTATGATATGACTACCAATATTATAGCCCATCAAGTTTTGAGAGATCGTTGGTTAAGATTTTATAAATTATCTATCAATGATGTAAGGCCATAGCTAAATTCTATCTCTGTAATTTGTTTCAACTTCTCATTTCAATAGCAAGAAGCATGTTTTGTAATGATCTGTAATGATCTAACTTTGTCTTCTCCTTGATCGAAGAGCAGCTTTTCAATGGTATTTGAAGTTCATTCATTTCGGTATTCACTATGATAGTACAGCAAAAACATTTAATATAAAGTGGCTGAAAACCCGATACTATAAAACTGCATTCAAACAGAATTCACTCAGTAATTCGTCCAATTCAGAAACACCAGTTTGCAATTTCCCTTCCCTGTAGAGCTTGTCAAAGAACACCATAAAAGTAAAGTTGTTAGGAACCAAACCATCCTCCACCAAATGAAGTAAAAGGAGTTCTGCCCCTTGTCGATCTCCTTCTTTGCACAGCCCACCAATTAACAAGTTAAAAGTTCTCAAGTCTGGGGCACAGCCTTTATTCAACATAGAATCTCGTAGCTTAACACCTTCACCCATTCTGCCTTCATTGACAAGCCCATTCATCAAAATGTTGTAGGTTGAGATATTTGGCCGACAACCTCTCTGCATAATTTCATTGAAGACCTTCATAGCTTCAGGAGTGTTCTGTTTCTTGCAATAACCATCAATCACAGCATCATAGCTGATATTTTCAAAAACTAAACACTCATCCAGCATTTCATGTAATAGTTTTGAAGCCCCATGAATATCCCCAACTTAAGCGACGCTTGTCACTGTTTTTTATGGTGAAACTATGATGAAACCTTTGTTAACGATTCTGAGCTCATCCAACCATAAATTGAAGGAATTTGCATGCTTTCCCACTTCAGTTTATGTTGTTGATGGCACTTGGTATTGAGAGATATCGGTGACATATTTGTATTTTTGTTTGAATAGTTTGCTTGGTGGTTAGGCTCGAGGATCAATCCCCAAATACCCTTTACAAAAACTGTGTTTACTAGATAAGAGCTTGGGCTTTACATGTCTGATATAGGAATCTGTCAACACATTGAGCACACAAGTTTAACTATGGACTCCATTGGCAGACTTACACTGTACACTTGGGTGCACAGTTTGACTTAAACGCTTGGAGATTCGGATACAAAGCCCAATATTTGTTTATTTACCCAAATATGGAATAAAATTAAAACCATTAATAATAAAATGATTTCAATAATTATATAAATATTGTTAAAATTACCTTCTTTCCCCTAATGTTTTGTGCTAGTAAGAGTCTACCTTGTCACTTCATGAAATAAAACTTTACTCTTATATACTCTCTCATGTCTCTTTTTGATATAATAATATACAAACGTATATATGCATATAGATACATGTCATGCAACCCATACCAGATTTCGAATACATCATCCCTGTACCTGCACATGCTCTCGTAGCCACAAACCCTGGCAACCTTGAATACTATTTCCTACTTCATGCACAGGGAATCAATGGTGAAAAGAGGGTGTGTAGTGCTTGCCTTAGTCCTCACAAAGCTTGCCATTACCAAAATCACGCTGGCACATGCTTCAGTACATGGGCTTCTCATAGCAATATCGGTCAACATCCACCTAGATCAACAATGATTGCCTCACTTATCAGATGTGACCCTCCTCAAATCTACAATAGCAGTTGATAAACAAGGCAATAGGGCTATGACTTTGTCTCTCTCAACATCTTATTTAAGCATCAAACAAAACAAAGGAGCAGGTCGGTGACACTGTTTTCAATTTTGCAATTAATTGTCAAATAGATTAAGTAGAATAAGTATACCAATGGTACAATAGTGTATGTTCAATTTGTGCATCCACACAAAAAGTTTCATACACAGGAAATGTGAGGATTACATCCAACCAATCTTCTTTTCACAAAAAGAGGGAAAGCTCAATCAATGGAACTAGGTACAAATTTGGAATGCTCTCTCTTATTTAAATTTAACAATTGAAGTACCTAGGACAAATCCTTTATATACATGGGATCAATTACTTATTTCTTTCTCAACACTGAGGTAGATCATAAGGAGGAGATTCAAGAGTTTCCAATGGTCCAATTCTGTTCTCCACCAAGAAAGCTGTTGAGAAACCCCAAGATGTATGAACTTCTAG
>LPNX010025711.1:50777-72743 GCA_001517045.1 Pseudotsuga menziesii | reverse complement strand
ATATATGTATTAAATCCAAGGGATAGTAGTTTTAGTCTTCTCAATTGAATCCTTGAATTCTTACTCAATCACTTTATTTTATCCTTGACTAAATAGGTTGTGTAAAGATATCCTCTAATAAATCCTTGAGAGACACAAGGTGAGAGACTACAATATAGGGGGATCTCTTATTAATAGACATCCTAGTAGGGTGGTTGTTAGGTTGTAAGTTGGTCATTGGAAAAGAGAGAGAGAGGGGGGAAGTTTGTAATGAGGGCATGAACCATGCAAGTGAGTAGTTTATGTTGAGTAGAAGAAAGAATGTACAAATAAGGATTTGATAAATTTATGAGAGAATAAGAGGATAGGAATTTTATTGCACAAGGTATATAGTAATTTGGTATTGAATTGTGTTGGTTATTTGTAGAGAGGGAGGGGGATATTCTCATATTATTTGAAGTGGTAAGGATTTAAGTTCAATAATATAGATGAGATAGTGAATGATTAGAGAGACATATATAAATGAAGGGATAATTCACATTAAATAGAGAATTGGAGTAATAATTCAATGTAGGCACATCACCACCCTAAAAATCAAGCAATTTTAGAGCCGTCGCTTAAGCGACACTTAGGAAGATATCCGTCGCTTAAGCGACACTTAGGAGGATAGAAATTTTAGCGCCGTCGCTTAAGCGACACTTAGGAGCATTGCCGTCGCTTAAGCGACACTTATCCCCACCATTTCAAAAAAAAATTAATCTTTCTGATTTTTGGCACGGTTAAAAGAAAAAAACCACGCGCCGTCGGAAAAAACCGTCGGATTTTGGATCAAAATCTAGTAGAAGTAGCGTACAAGAACACAAATTTGACATATTCATAAGAAACATACCTGGGAAAATTAAAATTATGATACATACCTCATCATGATAGATCCCACCTAATATCATACAACCAAGGCCTCTGGATCATCTCTTATAATGATGGTCTCCATTAGTCTCTCGTGCTATGTATCTGGTAAGAAGTAGCGTACAAGAACACAAAATTGACATATTCATAAGAAACATACATGGGAAAATTAAAATTATGATACATACCTCATCATGCTAGATCCCACCTAATATCATACAACCCAGGCCTCCGGATCATCTCTTATAATGATGGTCTCCATTTGTCTCTCGTGCTATGTATCCGATAAGAAGTAGTGTACAAGAACACCAAATTGACATATTCATAAGAAACATACATGGGAAAATTACAATAATGATACATACATCATCATGCTAGATCCCACCTATTATCATAAAACCAAGACCTCCGGATCATCTATTATAATGACAGTCTCCATTAGTCTAGCGTGCTCTGTATCTGGTAAGAAGTAGCGTACCCTTGATGAATTTCGACTAGGCATTGTTTGTACCTGGAGGTTTGTACCAATGATTAAGTTGGTAAAGTCATACACACTTGCACTTGGTTTGTAATCCCTATAAACATATCGACCCTTCTTTCTTGCATTGTTGTCATGTGTAAGATAGTCACCTTTAACAACCATAGACCCGATGGGGAAGTGGTTGTTTTCATCATCAATCATGGACATAATGAGGGTTTGCTTTCCCTCTATACAACATGCCAACTAGTAATCACCACCCCATTCACTATATTTTGAGGCAACCACTGCGTATATGTGTCCTGCATAGTATGATTGTAGATATACGATCAAATATTTTTCGTGTGATACAAGGCCATTAATGTGAGTTTCAAGACTACGTAAATTTTACAAAAAAATGTTAAGGAAATGCATCACACCAGGTTGTACAAAGTCTAATACATGATCAAAATTTATAGAAATAGACAATTGGTCTTCTTCCAATGGAGTTAACTCGACAATTGCACGCTGATCAAGTGGAAGTGATATGTGATCCCATCCATCAACCCAATCCAATGATTCACACACATCTCAGTCACCATCACAACAAGGCGAGCAAAAACAAGCAAGTTTTATGGTCCAAATTTCAAATACTGGGTTATCAGAGCTTCGAACCAAATGAAAGCCACGAGTCCTAGGAATAGTCTTGCATTCCCATGCATGTGAATGATCTATGTCTACCACCTCCCAAAAAAATCTCTCCACATGTCTCTTTGTAGTGGATTCTACTTTCATAGCTGATTCCTCTCCCATTACTGACGTGCACCACCTGACTATAGATTGAGCATTTTGAATAGTAGATATTGTAGATAATTTCAATTCCTCTCTTCGTAGGGCTGTTTTGACACATGCTCCGACTCCATCATACTCTCGTTTACCATGCCCAGTCTCAAAATAGTTCCACATATGTGGAACTTTGTAGTTTTTATGCAATGAACACAACCATTAAAATATGTGTGCATTTTTTAACTGACCAGCACATCCATCAGACCAAATCCAGTGTCAATCCATCTGTATGTTCTTTCCCTTCAAATGATCATAGAACATGATGAAGCAATGACGTACATAGTGGAAGTCATGGAACCTATCATCACTTATGTATAAGTGATATTCCTTTAGAATTTCTCTTTGCTCTTCACTACTATTTGAGCCATGCCTATATGTGATATGCACCATCAAGGAAACCTGCTCAGAGTGATAATACTGACTTTGGATCTCATTTTGAGGTTACAGAGTGTAGTTCTCGGCAAAATCAACAACTAAAAGTATAGTACCACGAGGAAATGAATCTCTGCATATTCTAAATTTCTCATCCTGCCATCATGCCAAGTGGACATGCTAAACATATTGACGTGTCTTTTCAATAAATTCCTTGACGAAGACACTAACTTGTACCTGTTAACACAAAATGATCTCAATATCAGGTGTTTTTTTGTAAGTAAGGAATGAAATGCAACTATCCAAACATAAATTTATAGATAAATGCATGTACCTGAGATGTCACCAATCGTATTCTTTTCCTTTCTTTCCCTGGGACTATTTCATAGTTGATATATTTGAAACTTTTCATGTCTGTAACCATATTCCCAAATTCATTGTCTCCAATCTCGTGCATACATTGGCTCAATAATGCCATTCCAGCATAGTTGGAGCAAGTTTTATCCAAACAGGATTTTGCATAGTAAGTTTGCCCCTCAGGTCTATTGCACATGATACTATGAATGAATTCTCTTGATGAGGTCGGTGGTATTGTCAAGGAGCAATCCTGCACATGGTTAGTATGCAACACACGACGAATGTAAAAAAAAAATTCATAGTAATGTTCATATTCTACATGGTATTTACAACAACAAGTGTTACGAAGTGTATTTATTCTAACATACCAGGGCTTACATTTCTCAAAAGATATTTTCCCCAAATTCAATTGTTTATGTTCATTCCTAAATTTCTCGTATAGTTCTGTCTGTGTTATATCAAGAAGATGCTTAATATGTGGTTCACGGTATTTTGAACCCCTTCTTAGTTTTAGTACATCCTTCCGGTTTGAAGAAGGCCTTGTGTGATCATGCCAAAAACTCTGCACTAGTCCCTTTACTGCATCAACTAGCTTCATGTCACGACGTGGCAACTGACCAATAAAGGCCCAAAAATCTGTCTGGGCGGTTGTGTCAAGATGTTCTCTTCTAATAGAATACCTACGGAGGGTTTTTACATTCAAATTAACTAGTTTAGATGTAGGCTTGAGAAAACAAAGGACCCTAGTGTTCTTATTTACAATTGCTTGTGACAACACACGACGAGCTGCATTGCGCTCCTTTGACTGTGTGTTCTTACCAATTTTACCAAAGGCATCTACTAAGCTTTTAACTATATGAGAACTTGGTCCAGAAGGATTTATCATCTTTATCCCTAACGATTTCCTAACAATATTCATGCCCCTAGATTATAACAATCATAAAAATAATCTACATTTATCTCCATCACATTTAGAAACAAAATATTTATTTAGTATCTATTGAGTTTGATAAGCAATACTACGTTTAGATAACGTACCTTCAATGGAATTGAGGAGTCCTTCATCAACTTGTATATGCTTCGGAGTTCTTCGACGTGTGATTTCTAATGGAGGTAAGGGGGTTGGATCTCTATCATCTAGTACATCAACAATACACTCTGGCGTTTCAGTAGCAACTTGTTGTCCTTCATCCTCTTCCTGGTAGTTGGATGGTGGAAGTCCAACATCCTCATCGATGGTCTGGTTAATATTTTCTTCTTCAACAGTAGGCTCCATGTCCAACGCCTCTTCAACAGTAGGCTCCATGTACAACACCTCTTCATGAGCTTTGTCTTGAGATGGTAACTTATCACTTTGACTTGATGTGGGATTTGAAACATCCCCTAATGAGCACCTACATTTTTCTTCTTGAATACTTCCATGGGGTGCTTGTTCAACAACTATTGTGGAAATTGAAGGTCCCTCTAGTGAATGCTTCCTTTTTCTTGTGGTGGATTAATAGGATGAACCGTCGTATCCTCTATAATTGGATATGGATTAGTTTCGAAAGAAATCCTCCGATTCATCATGTCTATTATTTTCTTTTCTTTCTCTTCTTCTATGACTTCTTGAGGTCTCTTCTTCCTTGCTGATTTTCTTCCTCGGTTACGTACATTCCCCATCACCACAATGATCAATGTCAATATAGTTATTTTTTGTTGCTCCTCAATTACAAGATTTGAAACCTTTAACTTACTTTATAACTATTGATCCTTCGGGGTGCTTCAATCTTCCTTCTCAATTGTTCATATTTCCCATGAAAACAATAATGAACGGGAAAATTTACCTTTGGTTCTCTTGAATAATAAGCAAACGAAAGTTAAATCATAAATTGTTCCCAAAGCTAATTTTCTTGTACAATTGTGTATATCCACCATCACCATGAAATGACATTGAAGCTTGATATATTATCCTGTGTGCTCCTCAACCATGAAAGATATCCTCAATGTTGCACCTGCATAACAAAAAGAATGATGGAGAATGTGTAAATTGTGAGTATTTTCACAGGCGGGCTCGTGCTCCTAAAAAAACGCCCGGTAATAGGATAAATTCATAAAAACAAAGTCAAGTTGCTCTCAGACAAAAACAATTCATTGTTTTTACAGTCCCAAAATGCGCACGCGTTATATAGAGTCAAAACGCGTACGCGATTTGTTTAAGTATAACGCGCACGCGATATGGTTAAGCATAATTAATAGAGTGGGTGCAAGGCTAGGGCAACGAATAAGATCATAACTTCCCAAATGTTTTCTATGGATAGCAACAAAACAAATGTTTTTAGTGTTCCCTTCTTTTCATGAATATAAATGTTTCTCTCTATAGCCCCAATAATCCCTACATATCCCTATCTCTTTCTAAATATACCTCCCTCATTCTCTCTATATCCCTCCCTATATGTTCCTTTTTCTCCCTTACTCCATCCCTCCATACTGATGGTGATGAAGACGATGATGATTATCATGATGGTGATGATGATGATGATGATCGTTATGACGACAATGGTGATGATGATGTTCATGATGTTGATGGTGATGATGATGATCATGTTGATGATGATGATGATGAAGGTGATGATGATGATGATGAAGATGATGGTGAGGATGTTGATGGTGATGATGATGATCATGTTGATGATGATGATGATGAAGGTGATGATGATGATGATGAGGAAGGTGATGTTGATGTTCATGATGTGGATGGTGATGATGATGTTATGTTGATGACGACGATGGTGATGATGATGTTGATGATGTTGATGTTGATGATGACGATGGTGATGAAGATGTAGATGATGATGAAGATGGAGATGATGAAGAAGATGATGATCATGCCTCTTTTGATGATGATGATCGATGACCAATGATCATGCTGATGATGGTGATGATGATGATGAAGATGATGGTGAGGATGTTGATGGTGATGATGATGATGAAGGTGATGGTGATGATGGTGATGATGATGAAGATGATGGTGAGGATGTTGATGGTGATGATGATGATGATGATGATGAAGGTAATGATGATGATGATGATGAAGGTGATGATGATGATGGTGATGTTGATGATGATGTTGATGATGTTGATAATGATGTTGATGTTGATGTTGATGTTGATGATGATCATGATCATGATCATGATCATGATCATGGCGATGTTGATTATGATGATCGATGATCAATGATCATGGTGATGATGAGGATGAGGATGGTAATGATGATCGATGACCGATGATCATGGTGATGATGAGGATGAGGATGGTGATGATGATGGATGATCAATGATCATGGTGATGATGAGGATGAGGATGGTGATGATGATGATGATGAAGGTGATGATGATGATGATGAGGATGGCGATGATGATGATGATGATGATGATGATGATGATGATGATGATGATGACGACGATGGTGATGATGAGGATGAGGATGGTGATGATGATCGATGATCAATGATCATGGTGATGATGGGGATGAGGATGGTGATGATGATCGATGACCAATGATCATGGTGATGATGAGGATAAGGATGGTGATGATGATGATGATGATGATGAAGGTGATGATGATGATGAGGATGAGGATGATGACGATGATGATGTTGATGTTGATGATGATGGTGACGATGGTGATGATGATGTTCATGATGTTGATGGTGATGATCATGTTGATGAGGAGGAGGAGGAGGAGGAGGGATGATGATGATGAAGATGATGACGATGATGACGATGGTGATGATGATGTTGATCATGATGACGACGATGGTGATGATGATGTTCATGATGATGAGGAGGAGGAGGAGGAAGGTGATGCTGATGATGAGGATGAGGATGGTGATGATGATCGATGATCAATGATCATGGTGATGATGAGGATGAGGATGGTAATGATGATCGATGACCAATGATCATGGTGATGATGAGGATGAGGATGGTGATGATGTTGATGATGAAGGTGATGATGATGATGAGGATGATGATGATGATGATGATGCTGTTGATGATGATGATGATGATGGTGATGATGATGTTTATGATGTTGATGGTGATGATGATGATCATGTTGTTGATGATGAGGATGAGGAGGAGGAGGAGGAGGAGGAGGAGGATGATGAAGATGATGATGATGATGATGACAATGGTGATGATGATGTTGATCATGATGACGACGATGGTGACGATGATGTTCATGATGATGATGATGATGATGAGGAAGGTGATGCTGATGATGAGGATGAGGATGGTGATGATGATCGATGATCAATGATCATGGTGATGATGAGAATGAGAATGGTGATGATGATCGATGATCAATGATCATGGTGATGGTGATGAATGTCGATGACCAATGATCATGGTGATGATGAGGATGAGCGATGACCAATGATCATGGTGATGATGAGGATGAGCGATGACCAATGATCATGGCGATGATGAGGATGAGGATGGTGATGATGATGATGATGAAGGTGATGATGATGATGATGATGATGATGATGGTGATGATGATGTCGAAGATGGTGATGATGGTGATGATGATGATGAAGATGTTTATGATGATGATGACGAGGAGGATGAGGATGGTGACGATGGTGATGATGATGGCGATGATGATGATGATGATGACGATGATGATCATGAGGATGTTGTTGATGATGATGATGATGACGACGACGGTTATGATGATGTTCATGATGTTGATGGTGATGATGATGATGAAGATGATGATGAGGAGGATGAGGAGGATGATGAGGATGATGACGATGATGTTGATGATGATGATGACGACGACGCTGGTGATGATGATGTTCATGATGTTGATGGTGATGATGATGATCATGTTGATGATGATGATGAAGGTAATGATGATGATGACAATGATGATGATGAGGATGAGGATGATGAGGATGATTATGATGATTATGAAGATGACGACGCTGGTGATGATGATGTTGATGGTGATGTTGATGATCATGTTGATGATGTTGATAATGATGTTGATGTTGATGATGATGATCATAATCATCATGGCGATGTTGATGATGATGATCGATGATCAATGATCATGGTTATGATGTGGATGAGGATGGTGATGATGATCGATGACTGATGATCATGGTGATGATGAGGATGAGGATGGTCATGATGATCGATGATCAATGATCATGGTGATGATGAGGATGAGGATGGTCATGATGATGACGATGAAGGCGGTGATGATGATGATGATTTTGATGTTGATGATGATGACGGCAATGGTGATGATGATGTTCATGATGTTGATGGCGATGATGATGATGATGAGGAGGAGGAGGAGGAGGAGGAGGATGATGATGATGATGATGATGATGAGGATGGTGATGATAATGTTGATCATGATGACGACGATTTTGACGATGATGTTCATGATGATGATGATGATGAGAAGGAAGGTGATGCTGATGATGAGGATGAGGATGGTGATGATGATCAATGATGATGAGGAGGAGGATGAGGATGATGACGAGGATGAGGATGAGGATGATGATGAGGATGAGGATGGTGATGATGGCAATGATGATGATGAAGATGTTTATGATGATGATGACGAGAAGGGTGAGGATGGTGACGATGGTCATGATGATGGCGATGATGATGATGATGATGACGATGATGTTGATGATGATTATGATGAGGAGGATGATGTTGATGATGATGATGACGACGACGGTGATGATGATATTCATGATGTTGATGGTGGTGATGATGATGAGGAGGAGGAGGATGATGATGATCATGAGGATGATGACAATGATGTTGATGATGATGATGATGATGACTCTGGTGATGATGATGTTCATGATGTTGATGGTGATGATGATGATCATGTTGATGATGATGATGAAGGTAATGATGATGATGACAATGATGAGGATGATGAGGATGATGATGATGATGATGACGATGATGACAACGTTGGTGATGATGATGTTGATGGTGATGTTGATGATCCTGTTGATGATGTTGATAATGATGTTGATGTTGATGATGATGATGATGATGACGATGATCATGGCGATGTTGATGATGATGATTGATGATCAATGATCATGGTGATGATGATCGATGACCGATGATCATGGTGATGATGAGGATGAGGATGGTGATGATAATCGATGATCAATGATCATGGTGATGATGAGGATGAGGATGGTGATGATGATGATGATGAAGGTGATGATGATGATGAGGATGATGATGATGATGATAATGATGATGATGTTGATGATGGTGATGACGATGATGATCATGATGTTCATGATGTTGATGGTGGTGATGATGATCATGTTGATGATGATGATGAGGAGGAGGAGGAGGAGGAGGATGAAAATGACGATGATGATGATGATGGTGATGATGATGTTGATCATGATGACGACGATGGTGACGATGATGTTCAGGATGATGATGATGATGATGATGATGATGAGGAAAGTGATGCTGATGATGAGGATGAGGATGGTGATGATCATCGATGATCAATGATCATGGTGATGATGAGGATGAGGATGGTGATGATGATCGATGACCAATGATCATGGTGATGATGAGGATGAGAATGGTGATGATGATGATGATGAAGGTGATGATGAGGATGAGGATGATGATGATGACAATGATGATGTTGATGTTGATGATGATGACGGTGATGGTGATGATGATGTTCATGATGTTGATGGTGATGATGATGATCATGTTGATGATGATGAGGAGGAGGAGGAGGAGGAGGAGGGATGATGATGATGAAGATGATGATGATGATGATGACGATGGTGATGATGATGTTAATCATGATGACGACGATGATGTTCATGATGATGATGATGAGGAGGAGGAAGGTGATGCTGATGATGAGGATGAGGATGGTGATGATGATCAATGATCAATGATCATGGTGATGATGAGGATGAGGATGATGATGATGATGAGGAGGAGGAAGGTGATGCTAATGATGAGGATGAGGATGGTGATGATGATGGATGAGCAATGATCATGGTGATGATGAGGATGAGGATGGTGATGATGATGATGATGAAGGTGATGATGATGATGAGGATGATGAGGATGATGATGATGATGTTGATGATGATGATGGCGATGGTGATGATGATGTTCATGATGTTGATGGTGATGATGATGATCATGTTAATGATGATGATGATGATGAGAAGGAGGAGGAGGAGGATGATGATGATGAAGAAGAAGATGATGATGATGATGGTGATGATGATGTTGATCATGATGACGACGATGGTGACAATGATGTTCATGATGATGATGAGGAGGAGGAGGAAGGTGATGCTGATGATGAGGATGAGGATGGTGATGATGATGTTGATCATGATGACGACGATGGTGACAATGATGTTCATGATGATGATGAGGAGGAGGAGGAAGGTGATGCTGATGATGAGGATGAGGATGGTGATGATGAGGATGATGAGGATGGTGATTATGATCGATGATCAATGATCATGGTGATGGCGATGATGATCGATGACCAATGATCATGGTGATGATGAGGATGAGCGATGACCAATGATCATGGTGATGATGAGGATGAGGATGGTGATGATGATGATGATGATGAAGGTGATGATGATGGTGACGAAGGTGATGATGAAGGTGATGATGATGATGATGATGACGATGGTGTTGATGATAATGATGAAAATGATATTAACTACAATGCTCATGCGTTTAGCTTTTATAAATCACGTGCGCGTTTGGATTTACTAAATCACGCACGCGTTTTGCTTTACTAAAGCACGCTCACGTATTGGTTAAATTCAAAAAAAAATCCCACCAAATGACAAGGCCGAGCCTCCAGCCATGCTTTCATGGAATTCCTATGCCTATGTGTCTGCTTTGTACTTTGCTTCGGATTCAACATGCCTATGCCTTGGAGTATGATAAACCATGGCTAATTTAGCATTATATCCAAATTTCCAATATGCTCATGTTTAGCGGTTTGTCTTATTATGCTGCACACCTCCATTTTTTATGATATTTTAGAAACATATATGGTTTTTTTTGCAGATTCTAAATATGTAAATTTTAACAAGAATACATAATTTTTTCTATTTTTTTCTTATTTATCTTTTGTCATCACTCCTCAACTCAAGAAACACACTGTTAGTGTTTTGTGCATATCTCTTTCGTTTCTCAACCATTTAAAAAAAAATTGTATGGTGCATTAAAGAACAGCAACCTCTACATGCTATAAAAAACCCACTTCCAAATAATTGCATTAAGACATTCAAACGTTGCACCCACAATTGACGTACCATTTTCGAGGTTTGATCTCTTAGATAATTAAAAACAAATTTAAAAATATTATTTTTATTATTGAAAAAATAGCCGTGCACTAGTCCTATATTTTCTCTATATGTATACCAGTTTTCGTAAGTTTATTCCATCATTTGGACACTCAGACGTTGCACCCACAAAAACATATACCTTATAATTTGTCCCAAAAATAAAAAGTGCCCATTAAAAAATATCTAACTTTATATAGTTACCAACATTTTCAATAGAAAAAAATTATATATTTGGAAAGGTCATTCGATTTCCTACATTTCTTGTTTTTAACTGATCACAAGATTCATTGTGTAAGTGTCTCAAAATATCCATGCAAGTTGACGGATGTCTATTTTTTTAGTTTTGTATTGCTTCTAACGCACCAAAAGAGACCCTCAACTTCTTGCACACACCCTTCACTTATGCTTTTCATTTCCAAATTTTCCACAGAGGAGCTTGCTTGTTTTGGAGCCAATGCCATCACACTTTTTCCCCAAAAACCACATTTTCAAGTTCTGGATTGAATAGACCAAGCCCCCCTTCCAATTTGAGTTTACAAACATGGTTTCGAGCTACCATGGCGCATTTTTTCCTTAGTTTTGGTGCCATCGCATAGGATGGTTTACTAAAGTTCTTGATTCCTTTGAGAATTGAAAATGGCTTTAAGAGCTCCAAGGATAGAGAACAAATATAGAGACATTGATTGGAGAATAGAATTTACCAATGTAATGTCCACTCGACAAACTTTTTTCTAGCTTTGATGTCTTATATTTGAAATTAGTTTAACTTTTCTAGTATTAGGACGAACTTTCATGAACTCCATAGTGAAATAGGGCGTTGGTCTATTCCTAAAACTCCATGGGCCTAAAGGGTTTTCCATCTATGTGAGTCTATGAAAGTTGAGAGTGAAAATCATTTTCTCTTAGAGTTCCTTGACATGAGTCTAAGTTTTATAGTATTTGTTACAATACAACTTTATAACCTCCTAACTTGCCAAAACTATACTCAACTTAGAAAGCTTCTTGGCAAGTCTTTTTTAGCATAAAAACAAGATTTTAAAGTAAACCAAGTATTATCCTTCTTAAGGTCCAATAAACCAAAATAAATTTAAGTAAAAGTTAAAATCATCACTATCATCAAATCATATTAATAAACTTATTTAACATTTGAATAATAAATAATTTTTCAATGATAATTTAAATTTAAATAAAAATAAAAACATTATCTAATCCAAAAACTATGAATTTTTTAAATTATAAAATTAAGCGAGACCGTTCAATCGGGATATTCGAATTACACAATCATATCAACACATCCGAGGAAACCACTCTTCACCTTCCACGAAGAAATCCCGAAACGCCAAGCCAATTTCGGATTGTCAAAAGCATTGAAGTCAAGAAGGCTTTCATTAACTTATTCTTTCTTTTCTCATTAAAGTCAAGAGAATAGGTCTTCACGGAAGCTGCAGCATGTGCAGTACGCCGTGTCCCAGTCTTCCAAATCTCTTCAAAATATTTTGTGAGTTTCACGGAGTCTGCTGAGGTATTTTACCATGGCTAATTTTGATCAGAGAATTGGCCATTTCCAAGACCCCCTTAAGGGTTTCAGCAAAGAACAGACCCAGCCGCTGCAGGAGGCAAACTGTTCACAGCACATGAAAGGCGCCGAAGCTTTTGAAATTTTAGACTTTCTTGTTTTCGAGGATCATGATGGGGGTGACCAGTCATTCGCCGACTTTAAAACTGGCACGTCTGGACCAAGTAGTCAACTTGAATACGCGCGAGCTTCTCCTAGCAATTCACCATGTATCCAGGGGATTCAATTGGATAACAGTTCTACTGTAATCCAAACCCATGGGCCGCTTGACACACTGTAAGTGTTTATGTAGTTTATGTTAAAAAAGTTTAGTGTTTTGAGCAAGTTATCTGTTCAGTGTATTCTATGTATAATTGTAAAAATTCTATGCTTCAGCTAGCTACCTGTTATGACTCACCTTCTAGCTAAATGGTTGGTGTATACATAGTTGTAAACATTCTACGCTTCTCCATCCTGTTATGAACTCACCTTCTAGCTAAATAGGTTGTGTAATACGACCATCCTTATCTCAATTGCTGATTCTATTCATCTAAAGGGCAAGGAGCAGAGTCAACCGTTGCCCGTTGGATAGAGGAAATCAGCAATCTAGATAAGCTCAGCCTTGTCATTGACTCTGCTCCTTATTAGTTGAATGGATAGAATCAACAATCCAGATAAGATCAGCCTTGTATAGTACATAGTTGTAAACATTCTATGCTTCTGCTACTTGTTATGATGCACCTTTTAGCTTAATAGGTTGTGTAATACATAATTGTAAACATTCTATACCTCAGCTACCTGTTATGACGCACCTTCTACCTAAATGGGTTGTGTAACACATAGTTGTAAACATTCTATGTTTCTATGTTTCTAATACCTGGTATGACCCATCTTCTAGCTAAATAGGTTGTGTAATACATAGTTTTAAACATTTTCTGGCTTGAAGCTACTTGTTATGATGCACCTTCTCGCTAAATGAATTGTGTGAGTAGTTGAAATGAATTGTGTGAGTCAACTACTCGCTATTTTTGATATATTCTTTTTAAATATTTAAAAAATATATTTTACTTATTAATCCACTGAAATCCTAAAATATAAACACTTATCAATATAACTATATATTCTTCCTCACCCTTGTCCCTATCCCCTATCCGTATCTATGAAGCTTGTATCCATATAACTATATATTCTTCCTCACCCTTCTCCCTATCCCTATCTATGAAGCTTGTCGAATGATTAAAAACCTTGAAATGGGAATCTATGATTTTTTTTTGTGTGAATGGTAAAGTTATATGTTTTGAACAGAAATCCAAAGGAGGGCAGCAGAAAGAGAAAGGCAGAACGAACTCTCAAATATGCATTTGTGACCAGATCCGAAACTGAAATTATGCAAGACGGCTATAAGTGGCGTAAGTATGGGAGGAAATTTTTGAAGAAGAGCCCCAATCCGAGGTGCTTGCTATAATTAAATTCTAGGAACTTATGTTTAAGACTTACTTTGTAATTATATTAATCGAACTTAATAGTCGCTTCTTTGTTTGCAGAAATTATTATAGATGCTCAGATAGTAGCTGTGATGTCAAGAAAACAGTGGAACGTGACGCCCATGATGATGGAATAGTTATAACTACGTACCTGGGAACCCATAATCACGAAAGCCCAACTGTAATCTATTACATTGAAAGGCCTGAAATGCATCAGGCTTCAGCTTCCACTCCAAACTTCCAGCTCGGCATGGACGGAAATTTTTTCCTCAGTCTGTAACTATGTTGCAGATTTCTGTGAACAATTATGAAAGATAGTTTATACCATGGCAGTGATTATGAAAAATAATCATGTAAACATGTTATGGATTCCAAAATAAAAAGTATAAAAACTATGCAGCCTCATTATTTAATTGTTTCTATTTTTTACCGTTAACGCTCGAATGGTTTTATGGGTTTTATTATGTAACGTAGTATGATTCATGACGAAGGTAGAGTATAATAATCGATAAAGCTTCACAAATAAATAAGTAATTATTATTTTTAAATATTATTTTTACATTTAAATTGCAATCAAGAATAAAACTAGTAATGATTTAAAATGTTAAAAAACACATAATAGAAAGTAAAATAGGTAGGATGAAGTTTGCAAAACAAAAATAAAATATAGATGTGATGAAAAACTTCTTTATCTAGTAATGATTTAAGAGGTTAAAAAGAACTTGGAAGAGGAAAAATAATAGAAAGTAAATTAAATAGGATGAAGTTTGAAAAACAAAAATAAAAAAAATGGATGTGGTAGAATTTTTTTTTTATCATTGTTCAAATGTCATTTTTTATTTGGGAAAACATTATGGAAATAATGTCAAAACATTCATCTTTGGGAAAACATTATGGAAATAATGTCAAAACATTCATCTTTTATGAAGTAACAGGAAGATAGATGTGATAGAAAAGTTTATTTTTTATTACTATCTAAATTAGGGTAGTATAACTTGATCTTATTGTCTTTTCAAAAATTTTGGAATATTCGGTGTAGGTGTAGATGTAGGTGTAATATGTAACCATAAATTATACTTTTGTTTACTTTTCAGCTTGTTAAGATTTTATAATTTTTTTTTAAATAGTAATTTTGATTGTAAATATAATATCTAACAAAAATAATGATTTTTTTTGGTATAATTTGTTTTTAGGAGGTTTTTTACATTCATCTTAAAGATGTCCCAAGTTCTAATAATTAGCTTGCCCTCTTCATTTGTAACAAGGACCACTTCACTTTAGTATATGATCCCTCGTTTATCATGTATATAACAAGCTCTAACACCAATCTATTGACGTGTTTAATATGTGTTTAATATCTAATGGTTGATATTCAATATTTCATTAAAAATATTGTATAGTTTAACTTTATATGGATTAATGGTTTAATGGTTAATTCAAATTTTAATGATTTATTATAGAAATGTTGATATACATTTATATATTGATGTATATTTGATAAAAAATATTATATATAAAAAATCTACTTTAATATTTTATCAGTACTTGAATTTTTCTTTAAGTATTTTTTAGTACTCTAATTATGCTACTATGATCTAAATGTCTTTTTTCATTTGGCAAAGTATCCTGGGAATAATGTCAACACATTTTTTTATTTTTTTTTGCTTGAGATATATTATTTTCTTTATCTTTTTATTTTGCATAAGATATATCATTTTCCTCATTATTATCTAAATGTCCATTTTCATTTTTTATCTGAATATCTATTTCATTTACAATTTAAATGTCTATATTCATTTGCCTAAGTATCAAAAAATATTATCTAAATAAATTTATTATTTTTATTTAGCAAAAAAATTCTTTCTCAACTTTTAATAAATATTTTTTTTAATTAATAAACCCTTCCTCCAAAATATTGTATATACCTGTCTCTTCCAAATTTGAACCAGAAAAACAATATCTTCTTATTTTAATAGCCTGTTATCCATAATGGTTTTCTTTTACTGTGTTGTTATCACGGCGCTTCAATGTAGAATGGAATGAGTTTTACAAAACTGTAAAGGGAGGTGTTGGAACATTTGATTTGGAAAAGCAAAATTTCAGATTGAATATTTATGTCATCACTATATTTATAAATAGTTAAAATTTTATATAAATAATTATATACAGTGTAAATTTTTGTTTTTTAATGTGATTAATACGTTAGATTGTGTAAGTTAATTTAGTATTATAATTTTTTTCAAATTATATTTTCCATGTCTTTTTTAATTAAAATTAGTAATAACATTTTCTTGAAATAAATTAAAGTTGAACTATGCATATTTATATCATAAAATTGTTTTATTCCATGATAGTATGTCTTCATTGTATAACACTACGATAATATAATTTTCTTGTTTTTCTTTTTTGTTAAATTTTATATTATGGTAGAATATTATTAATAAAATTAGGAGAATTGACAACTAGGACAGGATACCCATTTGACATAGTCAACGCTAGGCATGGGAAAGATGAGGTCTGAACTTGTGACATCACAAGGAGTACCTTAAGAGTACACTCTATTGCCACATAGTCTACATCTCCTCCGGGACTAATTTTTTAAATTAATAAAGGTTTCAAAATTTGATCGTAATAGGGCCACAACTTTAATGTAGAAAATGGATGCCACAACTTTAATGTAGAAAATGGATGAATTTCTTTAATCAATTTTATAAAGCCCCAAATAAAGTAGGATAATATTACAAAGATTACTCAAATATTGAAACACTTTCCCATATTTGTGGAGGAAATTTTCCCATAGTTTAAGGTGATAATCCAACCTATTTGTGAGCATACCTCAATATTGAATGTTATTGGAGTGTATATAATTTTCTTTCAAATGAAAACTAAAACACATAACATATGATTCTAAGTGAAACTTAATACTATATAGTTGAATCCCACCAACTTTTCACTTGAGCTAGAATACAAGTGATAAACCTCCTAATTTAACTACATTGATAGTGCATAGTAAAGGTGCAAGCTTAAGTACAAATTCAAATTGTTCTATGGAATGAAAAACATTCATTAAGAAAATACTAATACAAACAATGAAACTTGAATGCTCCATAATTGCTAACAATATTTAAGGTGATTCTATAACCCTTTCATCTTTGTAATGATTCTATAACCCTTTCATCTTTGTACTGCAACACATAATTACCCAAAAAACTGCAACATCAAAGCAACCCAATTTTCCTCTAATTCATTGTTCAATAAAGATAACCATCCAACCAAAAAACAAAGGCTCTTATAAACAATATTATGACTCGATATTGAATGAAACATACTCATCATGAAACAAATTACATATCAAAGTAGGAAGTTTTCTTTTACCTTAAAATATTCCAAAAAGTTCTAATCTTTCCAATTTGAGTTTCACTAATATAGATAAAAAACATCTAAAATCAATATAATTATGAAAAAAAAAATCATCAACATTGCGTCTTTTCATAAGATGACAGAAAGATAAGACACAAGGTGACTTTTCATAAGACAACCTAAAGTGAAGAAGAATCCAAGAGACTTTACAAAGAGAATAGAAAGGCATACATAAGCAAGGGAACAACTTTAGGGCATAAGTGTATGTTATGCTAGTTATTGGAGAGCACCTAAGTTGTCTGTCAAGCTCATGTCATATGTCTTGATGAACAATACCATAAATTCATGAACACCATGCCACATGGTTTTTTAGGTCCAAAACACCAATAGGTTCTACTCACTATAAAGCATATGCGTGATACTTTTCAAGGAAAACCATGATGCCTTCCTCCAATAAATAAAGGCGATTTGAGGTCGGATTCATTTAATCTCATAAAATTATATCAATCTAAAAAATAATATATCAACCTATAAAAAAAAGTGTCTGAACAAACCATGAAGGGTTAATGGCCAAGCAAAAGAACAACCTCAAATATTTTACCAAATTAAAACGTAATTCCTTAAGGCTAAGATAAAGAGCTCACCATAAAACATAAATAAACAAGTTAGAAAATTGTTGTATTATCATTCAAGTTAATAGATAATACATGATAAAGAGCTCATCATAAAACATAAATAAACAATTTAAAAAATTACTATATTATCATGATAATATAAAATAGATAAAGTATGATGCATATATTATATTATATTTTATATATCCTATTATAAATAATTGTTTAGATATTATCTTATACTTTGGATGTCTTTGAATGAATCAATAAGATTTTAATCTAAATGTACAACTTCTATTTATTTTATGATTTTTGTATTTTGTTGTGCTTAATGCATTTTTTATTAAGATGTAAGTAAGTTTCACTCAAGTATTCACTATTTAATTATTTATAAATAAATTTGTTATTCACTCAAATTTTATATTTCATATCAGCTTTTGTTTTTTATTTTTTGTTTATTAAATAATATTTGTTTTAAGTTTATGTCCATTAATTTAATGTTTATGTTATACCATAAATGGATAACTATAAGGATTTGGTAATTAATTTTATGTTTAGCTTTAGTTTAATAGCCATTCATCCCCACAAAACTAAGTGGTTGACTACACCTATTGGCATTCATACTACAGGCTCAGTGTACACATAAAATTCAATACTTGACCATCTTGGAGTTTGCACAAAAAATTCAAACAATCAAAAAGTATGCATGACAGAGACCTCGACCCATACAAATATTCATGTAATGCACTTGAAATTGATAATTCGTTTTTATTAATTTCTGTTGAAAATACTCTATTTATTTATTATTATTATTTTTTATAGGAAAGTCAAAAAATAAAACAGTGTACTAAATTATTCTTTATTAATAAAAGATACTGAAGGGGATCAGAAGTGGAAATAGTTGTTAAAGAGTGTTTGATGACCCACAAGAGGAAAAGATAAGTGGTTGAAGAAACTAAGTGAGAACTCAAGATGTAGGAGCCATCATCCTCGGAAATCAGGCCACATCTCCTAGTTGAGTGTTAAAGAGTAGGAGGCTCATAAATGACCAAGTCCTAGGAAAAATATTGTATAATAGTATGTCCATTAGTAGTAGGAGGCTAGCATTGGACGGAGATTAAATATTGGAATGCAAGAGATGGCACATTGAATAATGTTTTTCTCCTGTGGTTCAGTGAACATGCTCGGGGGTTCTGGAGCAAGTAACTTGGCTGCTCTGGGAGTTGGATGGGAGGAGCAACTTTTCCACTTTTGTTTTCACAGTAGTGGTGCCAGGTTCTTATTCTATGTTTTAAATTACAGTAGGTTGTTTCCTTTTAGATATGGAATTGTTAATATAGAGCCTAGTATGCATCGATTAGTCTAGTCTGGTTATCAGTTTTAATTTAGTTATGTTTTGATTATAAATGTTAGATGGAAATTGGGAAATTTCTTAGATCGAGCATCCATACCCGAGTTAGGAATTTCTTTTAATTGTTTATATGCTAAAAATTGAATTCTATTCTCAATAGATATGTTATCTATTTATATCTATTTCTTTTCTATGTGACAGATTTAATTTATTGTATCTTTGCATTCTTTTCCTTTTTATTTGTTTCTTAGTCTGTAAATTGAAAAATTCTAGTAAGTAGAACTACCGAAGCTCCCAAGGGTTGTTATTATAAATCTAAAATATCTCATGATCTAGACAGAGTGAGGAATAATTTTTATTCCATTCCTTAAAACAACAAGATTATATATAACATCTACTTCTACACATATCTACAAACGTATTAGTATATTATTATCCAGAATTTTATTAATATACAGAACCAAACTATTATAAATAAACTTACAACACAGACTAACACAGGGATGATCATTTACATAATAAACATAATGAAATTATAAACAGACCCTTTACAAATCTACATGTTTTAGTCATATTCAGGTCGAGGATTTGCAAGTAATTAAACCTATCAAGAACACATATCTATCGTAAATAAAGCTCAAATGAAAGTTAAATAATCCACATGACGAGTCATAAGAAAACAAGTTGGGATCCATTAGTTATTTCTATGATCAAGTTATGTAATAACTTAAACAATCCTTTTTAGATCCATGTAAACAATTATAACCGGATGGAATATCCAAACAAACAGTCATAATTAGACTATAGATCCACAAAGTAAACAAAGTGTGGATACCACTAAATCAAATCAAAAAACACAATCGTAGGAATATACACTAGCTATTGCAACTACGATTCCATATCAAAACTAAACCACTAAAGTAAATATTTGCTTCACAAGGACCAACATTAAGCCCATCGTGGAGGGCAACCGAGCCTTAATAAAGATTGTAAATTAATCTATAAGAAATTGAATTAATTCCAAATGTAATATCATCCACATATACCTCGACCACAATCATATTTCCATCCTCAACCTTTATGTACAAATTACTATCTACTTGGGCCTTTTCTGAATCCTTATTGTCACAGATATTTGTCTAGTATTGAATACCAAGATTTTGGTGCTTGTTTTAGTCCATATAAATCCTTCTTTAATTTGGATACATAATCCTTAAATTATCTAAGAGAGAGAAACCTTATGGTTGTTCTATGTATACTTCTTCTTCTATTTCCTCATTTAGGAATGTCGATTTAACATACATTTGATATACAATGATGTTTTTGGAGTAGGTATATGCAAGAAACATCTTGATTGCTTCCATTTGTGCTACCCGAAAAATGTTTCTACAAATTCTATTCCTGCAACTTCACATATCTCTTGTGTACCATCCTCACCTTGTTTCTGACAACTTGTCCTTCCTTGTTTAATTTGTTTCTAAATACCCATTTGGTCCCAATGACATTTTTTTCTTTGGGCCTTGGAACAAGTTCCGAGGTCTGATTTTTCTCAATCTAATTAAATTCTTCTCCCATGGCCTTAACGGTGTGTGCAATAAGTTGAGGGACCTTTTAGATGCAATGGTGGAGTGAATTCAATCACTCTTAATCCAAAAAAAAGAAATCATCCCAAGCAATCCCGAACCTTCCAAGCCTAGTCCTAAGGCTAGCAATAGGCATGCCAACTAGGATAGTAAGACAAATCTCACCTCCGTTTCAGTGAACAGAATCGTGTGCGCGATTTCGTTCACTAAAATGGAGGCACGATTTGGAAAGCCTATTTTTTTTAAAAATTGGCCGAGGCCATCTTTTTCTCATAACCGTGTGGCTAGTGGACGAAAAAGGAGCAAATCTCGACTGTGCAAATGCGATTTTGGGTGTGTCAAAGCCCTCCATCTCCACCTTTGGATAAACCTCCCCTTTGTGAGGTATTTTCCTCATTTCTTTTCATGTTTTTTTCTTTTTCTTCATCAATTTATTTGCCCTAGATTGAAAAATTAAACCATATTAAATTAAATTATGGCCAATTGAAACAAAAACCCAACGGAATTGCCCAATTGAAACAAAAACCCAATGGAATTGGCTAATTGAAACAAAAACCCAATGGAATTGGCCAATGGAAAAAAGAACCCAGATGTAATTGGCCAATTGAAACCAATTCCCCAATTTAATGATAAAAATTAAATAGTTTTGATTATTTAACAAAATTCCCATGCCCAATGGAAACCAAAACCCCAATTAACTCAAAAC
>LPNX010025711.1:40000-50598 GCA_001517045.1 Pseudotsuga menziesii | reverse complement strand
ACAATAAATAGCTTATGAATAGACTAACACTCTAACAACGTGATCCATAACTAGAATAGAGACAAACTACTAGTCTCATCCATATTACAATTCCCCTCATTAATAATAATTAAAACATGAAATAACTACCAATCTCATTAATTATCCCTAACTACAGCCCTTTTCATTTAAATATTAGTTTCCCAATTCAATTAACTAAAATTATTGTTGAACAATAACCCCCTTTAATTAAATATAGTAAAACTAACATCCTAATCCAAATGATATTCTCTCTAATGGTATATATATTAAGAATAAGTGTCATTCTCATCATAATAAAGTTCACTAAATCACTATTTCCATATGCATATTCACAAGGATCCTTGTGAACCCATACCAAAATCCACAAATAAACACCTTATAATTTTGATGAAACTTCTTGAAGTTGCTCTTCCAAGAACATCAATAAACACTTTATAGTTTTGATGAAACTTCCCAATCCAAGTGTCAAAATAAGGTATAGAAGCTTCCCATGCTTTTAATAAATATTTCGTCTTGAACGAAGGGTACTTTTTGGTTAAGGTCAAGACAACAAAGTTCAACAATAGAATCTATGAACGTGAAGATACATAGGTAGGTTGATGTATTTGATTAAACATGCCAATCACATACTAGCTCATACATGATATTTAATCCAGTGGAACCCTTGCAACCATAAAATCCATAAAGTTCTGCTAAATAGCCTTTGGAGTCCAAAAAACATCACACTACAACAAATAATTACATATCTAACAGAATCGTTTCCTATACTGGGATTTTATTCATCGGCAACACATTATGCCACCTATTCTTTACTGTAAAATTCAAGATCAATTTTTAAATTTACATGATAGATTTAGTTTATATGCCAATAGTTATACAATTTTCAGTTCTTAGATATGTCATTATATCTTGTGTTTATATTTCTAATGATATTTTATTTGTATTTATGATTGCAATGGCTACTATGGATCATAACAATGCGGAGATACTGAGGTTTATTGGCCATTTGAGAGATATTGGTTCGGCTTGGAGGGGTGGAGATGAGCTCCGCCGCTCCTTGTCAGATTCATTGTTTTCTATTGTTGATACGATCGCAAGATCAAATGATGCGTTGTATAGCATCGCATCTTATAGGGAGAGGAAAAGGCAACAATATGCTGATGGGTTGAGTTACAATGACGTAAAAAGGCTGAAAATAACAAAACAAGCCATCTATTCATTGTTTAGACTGCCTAGGACGGATGACATCCAAGAGATCAGCAGGCCACATATTTCTATTGAGTGGTGCACTTTTCCACCCATCAGAGACAACTAGATGGATAGGTGGTACATGGTTTTTGACATTCCCCCTCACAACAATACGGAAGTACTAGTGTACTTCCTCTGAAAATTGTATGCAGAGTTTGTGATGGGGAAACATGTCAACTATTTTGACATGTTGGGCTTCCAGGGAGTTGGTAGGGGAATACCCCAACAACGACCCCATGCTAGGCATAGAGATTCCAATCCACAGATACCTGCACCCTGTGCCCAACTACCGAGGGTAGACATCCCTCCTGCACATGACATGGTTGCCCAGACACAGGATGCATTTTTTACTCTCACTGAGATGGTCTCTCGACACACGACCACTATTGACCAGAGAGCGCCCTCTTCCTCTGCTGGTGTACAACCACCAGCTTCTGATGGTGGAGGGACATCTATTGGTGGGGATAAACCGACATCCCATGTGCCTCAGAGCGAGCCACACGTCTACACATCGTGTGGGGGACCTTGTTATGGTCCTAGACCAAGACATGGTACCACTACGATGACTGGTGGTCAGGTAAGGACATTGTTTTATAACTTTGCTATTGTTCAATTTTTAATTGTTCCATACTATATCTAACATATTAAAAGATTCATAATATATATGCAATATTTACTCTTGTAGGAGATTGATGCCTCTCACGGGGGTGGTACTACACCCGGTGTGGTTGTACCAGAGGCCCAAAGAACCACAATTGAGGTAATATTTAAACACTTGTCATTTTGTTATTACATGTATAATTTTGTTAATGCATGTGTTAATCTTGATTAATTTATTAAAATGTCTAATATTTACAATTTTTGAAGTTGCAGGAACCCCACTTAGAATGTCATGCTGGAGACATTAATATCAACGACATAGTCCAAGGTGGAATTTACGAGTACTTGAAGAATGTCAGTACATGGGTTATGATTGAATCTTGTTCGAATTATTTAAATTTCTTACTGTACACTCCTTTATAGATCGCTAATGTAAATATAATTTTTAAACTTGCAGATGCTAGAGGCATCTGAAGAGGGGAAAGAAATTGATGGAAGCGGTCACTCCCATGGTGGAGGTATGTCCCAGGAAGGGGTAAGTATATTACAGCATGTTATTTTTTCAATACATATTATTCCATCCATTCAAATCCATGTCTAACTATGGTAACACTTTATGAATGTAGACGTCATCGCTGATCCCTGCACCGCCTCTTTGGTTTGGATCTCCCCGTAGTCCAAACATAGATAAGGGGGTTGTTTACACCAGACGAGGTCCCTCTTCCTTGAACAGAGTGGGTGTGCATGAGGATCAACCTAATCATCCCATGGTAATGTACACACTTCCAATCGCAGTTGTTGGTTAGCTATGTATTCACTTCACAAGTGGCTTTTCTTAATGTTATTTTCGCATGTTTACAGCATCAAGATGTAGAGTCATCTATGCGAGACCTTAGTGGGATTGTTGATGCCACTGTCAATGCCGCATCTACAATAGGGATAAGTCATAGTGAGGTACATCTACTTGAATATTTGTAATTGTACATTTCATTTGTATTGTTTCTGGACATGCACGATGTCTAACTATTTAATCATTTGGTGAATGTAGCCACACCCTGGTCCATTAGTGTATGCAACTGAGGTTGATGTTCAACCTACGGCTCCTCTTACCATTGAAGAGCACCAGCCTCATCTCCTAGAAATGGTTTTTTCGGTGAGATGTTCATTTTTTACATAATTGATTAGTACTTTCTCATTCACGTACATGTTGATAATTCTTGAGATAATTGACATAAAAATGTTTATTCTCATAGAAGCATGGCAATGAGGCTCGTTGTAAGGATGACCACAGCAGAGGCACCTACACCCTCAACACCACAGGAACCTATACCCCCGACGGATGTAGTGAGTCTTTGTTTTACTTACTATTGAGTCATATTTTAAATTTTCAAACTTTGTTATTGATGGACAGTACTAGTTCAATTACCTGATCAAGAAATATTGTCATTGATTTGCAGTCGCCAGAGATGCACAATGGTCGTAGACAGAGCTGAAGAGCATCAGGGTCTGGTAAAAACAAGAGAAAGTTAGAATTTTGATCTGTTAGTCCAGGACAAATATATATTTTTATGTACAATCCGGAGTTAGAGTATAGGGGCGCGGTCCAAGACAGATGTACTTTTGTTTTCACATGTACATTGAATACGTTTTTTATACATGTACATTTACAGGCCATAGATCTAGGCCTTATATTTTTGTATTATAACTTTCATGGTATAAAAAACATTTCATATCAAGGCTCTTGAGATATTCATGGTTCAGTCTTTTAAGTGTGATTATACATGTGTGGTGAAGAATGTTTCTATGTGTAATGTTCCCAATTTTTTATAGATTTTATGATTGTATGGAGATATTAGTTATAAATTTGAGAACAATGCACAATTACAATAAATTACGTAATGACAAAAATGTACATTTTAATTGTTTTTTACCACAATCCAACTGCATATACAATGTTATATTAACAATGTCAAATTGTATTCAAAAATATGGAACATAGGTCTAATACACATTTAAGCACCCAGCACAGCTAAGCAACTGATCCAACTTGGTGGAATACAAAAGCACCTTACCCACATAACAACCTAACAAACATTTAAAGGATGCACGAAGTTGACACACTTAAATGATGCACTAGTGTGGTCTACATAAATAAAATTAGTTTTTGGCATGATGTCTTTCATCTAATGAATACATGGGATACACATCAAACCTAAAAGTATCCGAGTATTATAAGGTTGATTCAAAATAATGGTTATGACTATATCCTGCACATTATTTTATCATTTTTTTAATGTACATGGCATTTGATGAATGGCCTCGAGTAACAACTTTGAAAGAGATGAAAGTTATGTGTGATTAATGTACATGGCATTTTCGAAGCATTCGTAGCGTGAAGATATATATATTTTGTAATAATGGCGTAATAGAATGGCCACTTATTTCTAAACATAAACATGTTCCATTACATGGTTACTGACTTAATGGAATTGTCTCCTCCTGCATTTCATTATACAAATGCTCACATCTCTTATATGAGGGGAAGATCTAATATCGCCTTCAAGCTAACCTTTATGTGCAAAAATTTCACATTCACTTATTGAGCAAAACCATAGTTTCCAAAATTGACAAAAAAAAAATGATCCCTTGTCTATGGACCCAGAGTAGAGGGCCACTCTAGCACTATCACAATGTACTGAATCCAACGGAGCTGAGGGTTCATTAATCTGAGCAACGGTCATCAATCTATGGAACATTGAATCCCACCTCCCACGGGCTTTTAGGGACACCCGTTGAATCCCTAACCGGGGCATAGAGTGGAAACCGTGCATCAAAAAGTGCTTTCAGTGGCAAGCGTGTTTAGGTAGGTTCCATGTGGGAACACTAGCCACATGTTCGTGGTCGAGGAATTTGCAAAGCCGGCAAATATTTGTAGAAATTGGACATTCACCTACTAAGCAAAACCCCAGTTTCCAAAATTGACCAAAATAATGGTCTCTTCTCCATGGAAGTAGATTAGAGGGCCACCCTAGCACTATCTTGATGTCTAAAATCCAACAGAGCTAACGGTTTGTTGATCCAAGCAACGGCCATGATTCTATGGCACGTTGAATCCCACCTCCTCCAGACTTTCAGGGACACTTGTTGAATCCCTACCTGGGGCATAGAATGGAAACCGTGCATCAAAAAGGACTTTCGATGGTTTGTGCAAGCTTGTTTAGGCATGTATTATGTGGGAACATTAGCCACACCTTCATGGTCGAGTAATATGCGAATTTGACCCCTATGTGCAAAAATTTCACATTCACTTACTGAGCAAAACCCTAGTTTCCAAAATTGACCAAAATAATGGTCTCTTCTCCATGGAAGTAGATTAGAGGGCCACCCTAGCACTATCTTGATGTCTAAAATCCAACAGAGCTAACGGTTTGTTGATCCAAGCAACGGCCATGATTCTATGGCACGTTGAATCCCACCTCCTCCAGACTTTCAGGGACACTTGTTGAATCCCTACCTGGGGCATAGAATGGAAACCGTGCATCAAAAAGGACTTTCGATGGTTTGTGCAAGCTTGTTTAGGCATGTATTATGTGGGAACATTAGCCACACCTTCATGGTCGAGTAATATGCGAATTTGACCCCTATGTGCAAAAATTTCACATTCACTTACTGAGCAAAACCCTAGTTTCCAAAATTGACCAAAATAATGGTCTCTTCTCCATGGAACCAGATTAGAGGGCCACCCTAGCACTATCCCAATGTCCTGAATCTGACGTAGTTGAGGGTTCGTTGATCCAAGCAATGGTCATGATTCTGTGGCACGTTGAATCCCACCTCCTACAAGCTTTCAAGGACATCTATTGAATCCCTTTATGGGGCATAGAATGGAAACCGTGCATAAAAAAGGGCTTTCGGTGGGTCTTCCAAGCGTGTTTAGGCATGTGCTATGTGGGAATGCTAGCCACACCTTCACAGTCGAGCAATATGTGATTTTGACCCCCATGTGCAAAAATTTCACATTCACTTACTAAGCAAAACCCTAGTTTCCAAAATTGATCAAAATAATGCTCTCTTCTCCATGGAACCAAATTAGAGGGCCACCCTAGAACTATCTTGATGCCTTGAATCCAATGGAGCCGATGGTTCATTGATCCGAGCAATGATCATGATTATGTGGCACGTTGAATCCCACCTCCTACAGGCTTTCAGGGACACCTGTTTAATCCCTACCCGGGGCACAGAATGGAAAATGTGCATTAAAAAGGGCTGTCGGTGGGTTGTGCAAGTGTTTTTAGGCATGTTTTATGTGGAAATGCTAGACAAACCTTCACGGTCGAGCAATATGTGAATTTGACCCCCATGTGCAAAAATTTCACATTCACTTACTAAGCAAAACCCTAGTTTCCAAAATTGACCAAAATAATACTCTCTTCTCCATGGAACCAGATTAGAGGGCCACCCTAGCACTACCCCGATGTCTTGAATCCAATGGAGATGATGGTTCGTCGATCCGAGCAACAATCATGATTCTGTGGCACGTTGAATCCCACCTCCTATAGGCTTTCAGGGGCACCTGTTGAATCCCTACCCGGAGCATAGAATGGAAACCGTGCATAAAAAAGGGCTTCTGGTGGGTCGTGCAAGTGTTTTTAGGCATGTGTTATGTGGGAATTCTAGCCACACCTTCACGGTCGAGCAATATGCGAATTTGACCCCCATGTGCAAAAATTTCACATTCACTTACTGAGCAAAACCCTAGTTTCCAAAATTGACCAAAATAATGATCTCTTCTCCATGGAACCAGATTATAGGGCCACCATAGCACTATCTTGATGTCCTAAATCAAACAGAGCCGATGGTTTGTCGATCCGAGCAACGGTCATGATTATGCGGCATGTTGAATCCCACCTCCTACGGGCTTTCAGGGACACCTGCGGCATAGAATGGAAACTGTGCATAAAAAAGGGCTTCTGGTGGGTCGTGCAGGCATGTTTAGTCATGTGTTATGTGGGAACGCTAGCCACACCTTCACGGTCGAGAAATATATGAATTTGACCCCCATGTGCAAAAATTTCACATTCACTTACTGAGCAAAACCCTAGTTTCCAAAATTGACCAAAATAATGGTCTCTTCTCCATGGAACCAGATTAGAGGGCCACCCTAGCACTATCCCAATGTCCTGAATCCAATGGATTCGACGGTTCGTCGATCCAAGAAATGGTCATGATTCTATGGCACGTTGAATCCCACCTCCTACAGGCTTTTAGGGACACCTGTTGAATCCCTACCCGGGGCATAGAATGGAAACTGTGCATGAAAAAATTATTATATTTAAAGGTTTCAATGATCTTAGTACATGCACACTAAAGTCAAATTCATGAATCAACATGATTTGAAGCATAAGTCCACCGTATTTGAAAATTTTGAGTTGGACATTAGATTGATTCTGAATTGTGTTGTGACAGTAAGATAAGATTAGGGTTAGGATTAGGGTTTCGTAGCTAGGGTTATGGTTATGGACCATGCATGTTAAACAATAAAGCCTAGTTAGGGATAGGGTTTTCCAAGTTTGGCCTTCGTTGGCATGAAATGCATTGTCCAGCTTTGGCCCAAATCTCTTATTATCTTTTAAGTAGAAATTAAACTTTTAAATAAATAAAAAATGAGATGAAATTCCAACACTACTATGCACTACCCCTTTGGCAATGGACATGCGGGTATAAGAGATGAGCTGTCAAGAAGGAAATTATACAAGCCTTAAAACATAAGTTCATAGTTTCGGCATCTTGTTTCCATCATCCTAGTTGTATATATCAGCTGAAAACATTGACAATATTACCTACTTGAAAAATTAGGGTTTTAGTCCTGTAAGAGAGCCTACAAATAATTTTGATAGGTATGACCTACAGAGGTACATGTATGTATTCTAATGTTATGTATATCATGTGAATGATATCTTGAAATCTTCATATGATTGATATATATGGTTTATTGATCATACATAAAAATTGGCATGTTCATTAACTTGACATACAAGAGAATTTTTGGCATATTTAAAAACAACATTATGGAAAATTCCGCATATCAAGAACAAAAAATTGACATATTCATAAGAAACATACATGGGAAAATTAAAATTATGATGCATACCTCATCGTGCTAGATCCCACCTAATATCATACAACCAAGGCCTCCGGATCATCTCTTATAATGATGGTCTCCATTAGTGTCTCGTACTATGTATCTGGTAAGAAGTAGCGTACAAGAACACAAAATTGACATATTCATAAGAAACATACACGGGAAAATTAAAATTATGATACATACCTCATCATGCTAGATCCCACCTGATATCATACAACCAAGGCCTCCAGATCATCTCTCATAATGATGGTCTCCATTAGTCTCTCGTGCTATGTATCTGGTAAGAAGTAGCGTACAAGAACACAAAATTGACATATTCATAAGAAACATACATGGGAAAATTACAATAATGATACATACCTCATCATGCTAGATCCCACCTATTATCATACAACCAAGCCCTCTGGATCATCTCTTATAATGATGGTCTCCATTAGTCTCTCGTGCTATGTATCCGGTAAGAAGTAGCGTACCTTCGATGAATTCCGACTATGCATTGTTCGTACCTGGAGGTTTGTACCAATGATTAAGTTGGTAAAGTGAAACACACTTGCACCTGGTTTCCAATCCCTGTAAACATATCCACCCTTATTTCTTGCATTGTTGTTATGTGTAATATATTCACCTTTAACAACCATAGACCCGATGGGGAAGTGGTTGTTTTCATCATCAGTCATGGACATAATCAGGGTTTGCTTTCCCTCTATACAACGTGCCAAACAGTAATCACCACCCCATTCACTATCTTTTGAGGCAACCACTGAGTATATGTGTCCTGCATAGTATGATTGTAGGTATATGATCAAATATTTTTCGTGTGGTACAAGGCCATTAATGTGAGTTTTAAGACTACGTAAATTTTACAAAAAAATGTTAAGGAAATGCATCATACCAGGTTGTACAAGGTCTGATACATGATCAAAATCTATAGAAATAGATGATTGGTCTTCTTCCAACGGAGTTAAATCAACAATTGAATGCTGATCAAGTGGAAGTGATATGCGATCCCATCCATAAACCCAATCCAATGATTCACACACATCCTAGTCACCATCACAATAAGGCGGGCAAAAACAAGTGAGTTTTCTGGTCCAAATTTCAAATACTGGGTTATCAGAGCTTTGAACAGAATGAAATCCACGAGTCCAAGGAATAGTCTTGCATTCCCATGCATGTGAACGATCTATGTCTACCACCTCCCAAAAGAATCTCTCCACATGTCTCTTTCTTGGGGATTCTACTCGCATAGCTGATTCCTCTCCCATTACTGACGTGCACCACCTGACTATATATTGAGCATTTCGAATAGTAGATAATTTCAATTCCTCTCTTCGTAGGGCTGTTTTGACACATGCTTCGGCTCCATCATGCTCTCCTTTACCATGCCCAGTCTCAAAATAGTTCCACATATGTGGAATTTTGTAGTTTTTATGCAATGAACACAACCATTGAAATATGCATGCATTTTTGAACTGACTAGCACATCCATCAGACCAAATCCACTGTCGATCCATCTGTATGTTCCTGCCCTTCAAATGATCATAGAACATGATGAAGCAATGATGTACGTAGTGGAAGTCATGGCACCTATCATCACTTATGTAGAAGTGATATTCCTTTAGAATTTCTCTTTGCTCTTCACTGCTATTTGGGCCATGCCTATATGTGATATGCACCATCAAGGAAACCTGCTCAAAGTGATAATATTGACCTTGGATCTCATTTTGAGGTTGCAGAGTCTAGTTCTCGGCAAAATCAACAACTGAACGTATAGTACCACGAGGAAATGTATCTCTGCATATTCTAAACCTATCATCCTGCCATCGTGCCAAGTGGACATGCTGAACATATTGACATGTCTTTTCAATAAATTCCTTGACGAAGACACTAACTTGTACCTGTTGACACAAAATGATCTCAATATCAGGTTTTTTTGTAAGTAAGGAATGAAATGCAACTGTTCAAACATAAATTTATAGATAAATGCATGTACCTGAGATGTCACCAATTGTATTTTTTTGCTTTCTTTCCCTGGGACTATTTCATAGCTGATATATTTAAAACTTTTCATGTCTGTAACCATATTTCCAAATTCATTGTCTCTAGTCTCGTGCATACATTGGCTCAATAATGTCATTCCAACATAGTTGGAGCAAGTTCCATCCAAATAGGATTTTGCATAGTAAGTTTGCCCCTAAGGCCTATTGCACATGATACTATGAATGAATTAGTATTGTCAAGGAGCAATCCTGCACATGGTTAGTATGCAACACATGACGAATGTACAAAAATGTTTCATAGTAATATTCATATTCTACATGGTATCTACAACAACAAGTGTTATGAAGAGTGTTTATTCTAACATACTAGGGCTTACATTTCTCAAAAGATCTTTGCCCCAAATTCAATTGTCTATGTTCATTCCTAAATTTCTCGTATAGTTATGTCTGTGTTATATCAAGAATATGCTTAATATGTGGTTCACGGTCCTTTGAACCCCTTCTCAGTTTTAGTACATCCTTCCAGTTTGAAGAAGGCCTTGTGTGATCATGCCAAAAAATCTGCACTAGTCCCTTTACTGCAT
>LPNX010025711.1:0-35000 GCA_001517045.1 Pseudotsuga menziesii | reverse complement strand
TATTCTACAGCAACATCAACAACAACAAGAGTAGAGGTAGGGGACATCATCAACATTAGCAGGGTAACACATCTATAAATCATTGGAAGCTTTTCAACATCATGTAGTCTTCATCTTCAATCTTCATTCATCATCAGCAACATCTTTAGTCTTTGATCAGCAACATCTTCAGCATTTTGATCTTTCAATTAGCAACGACATCTTCAGCACTTGGACCTTTCGATCAGCAACATCTTCATCGCTTTGACTGTTCAATCAGCAACAACATCTTCATCATTTTGAACTTTCGATCAGCAACATCTTCAGCATTTTGACTTTTCGATCAACAACATCTTCAGCACTTTGACCTTTTGATCAGCAGCAACATCTTTAGTACTTTGACCTCTCGATCAGCAGCAACATCATCATCATCATATTCTGATCAGTTGATCATAATCATCATCACATAGAAACATCATCATCATACTCTGATCTTTCGATCAGAAACATCATAATCATAGTGCATCATCATACTCTGATCTTTCGATCAGCATGTCATCATCATCATACTCTGATCTTTCGATTAGTACGTCATCATCTTCATACTCTGATCTTTCGATCAGTATGGCATCATCATCACCAGCAACAACCTACAATCCATAACTCAAAGACAAAAAGTCTTTGGATCAATTTTGGACTTAAATTCCAGGGATGATACAATCCCACCACATTCTCGATAACCGAAGTTACCGGATTGATTACGGGAGAATCAGTCCCTATCACTTTAGTACTAAGTCCAAGGACGATGCAATCCTACCACATTCTCGATGACTGAAGTCACCAGATACAATTACGGGATAATCACTCCCTATCACTTTAGGACTTGAGTCCAAGGATGATGCAATCCTACCACATTCTCGACCACCGAAGTCACCGGATACAATTAAGGGATAATCACTCCCTATCACTTTAGGACTTGAGTCCAAGGATGATGCAATCCTACCACATTCTCGACGACCGAAGTCACCGGATACAATTACGGGATAATCACTCCCTATCACTTTAGGACTTGATTCCAAGGATGATGCAATCCTACCACATTCTCGACGACCGAAGTCACCGGATACAATTACAGGATAATCACTCCCTATCACTTTAGGACTACGTCCAAGGATGATGCAATCCTACCACATTCTCGAGGACCGAAGCCACCGGATCTATTATGGACAGAGGTCCCAGGATGATACAATCCCTCTTCATTCTCGAAGACCGAGGTCTCTGGATCACTTTAGGGAAGGTTCCCAAGGATGATACAATCCTATCACGTTCTCGATGACCGAGGTCACCGGATCTATTATGGACAGATGTCCCAGGATGATACAATCCCTCTTCATTCTCGAAGACCGAGGTCTTCGGATCACTTTAGGGAAGGTGCCCAAGGATGATACAATCCTATCACGTTCTCAATGACTGAGGTCACCAGATCTATTATGGACAGATGTCCCAGGATGATACAATCCCTCTGCAACATCACTACTCCCCCTTTCGAGGAAGGTCTTTCCGAACAACACCAACCTTGTCTCGAAAGTGTTCAAACTCTACTCAAGGCAGAGGCTTCATTGGTACATCATTATCCAAACCATCATCATTTACATCTTCAATATATGAATATTGATCTATCACCATCTGTATCTCTAGTATGTGAATACTAAAAGCATCATCATCTATATCTTCAGTATAGAAATACTGAAATCATCATCATCTCTATATTTAGTATAGAAATACAGAATCACCATCATCTATATCTACAGTATGTAAATACTGAAATATCATCTATATTTTCAGTATGGGAATATTGAAATCATCATCTTCTATATCTTCAATATGGGAATATTGAAACATCATCATCTCTATATTCAGTATAGAAATACTAAATCACCATCATATGCATCTACAGTATCATTATCTTCATCTTATCTTGTATGTAGAAATACCGGATTTCTACGTGTTATGTGGAACATAGGGTTCTTTGTCATCACAACTGTGGTTATCACATAGAATCATTGTTGTATCCATCTTCAAGTCAAAGAGACCTGATATCGGCTTCTGAAGCCATGTGGCTTCATAACATAGTAGAGAAATCTGCTATGTATTCTGCTTCAACCGTGCTAAGAGAAACACTGGACTGTTTCCTGCTAAACCATGAACTCATATCAGACCTCAAAGCATATCCCTGATTTGATTTTCCTATCTGAGATACTTCCAGCCCAATCTGCATCTGTGTAGCCATACAATCTATACTCATGGCTACCATCATAGTATAGACCAAAGTCTATAGTCCCTTTCAGATATCTCATCACATGTTTTGCAGCTACTAGGTGAACCCGTCTTGGTTGAACAAGATATTGACTTAAGGTGTTCACAACAAAAAAAATGTCTGGTCTGGTATTTGTTAAGTACATCAATGACCCAATGATTTGTCTGTAGTGAGTCACATCCACTAACTCTAATGAGACATCAGCTAGCAGCTTCAGGTTGGAGTACATGGGTGTGGCCATGACTTTGCATTTCAACATATTGAGTCTCTTCAATATCTCTACCACATACTTTTCCTAGTTGAGAAATATTCCTTCTGAACTTTTCCATACTTCCAGACCTAGGAAATAATGCATTAACCCAAGGTCTTTCATCTCAAATTCTTCTGCTAGATTCTTCTTACTTTCCATGATCTATTTCTCATTCCCTGTCAAGAATAACTCATCCACATATAGTAATAGAATGACAGGTACATCTTCTACAACCTTGTAAGAAAGGTTAGGATCGACTTTACTCTTGGCAAAGCCCATGCTCATCAGGAAACTATCTATTCTTCCATACCAAGCTCTGGGAGCTTGCTTCAGGCCATAGAGGGCCTTCTTCAACTTGCATACTTGATTCCTTCTGTCTTCAACTTCAAATCCTCATGAATATTCAATGTAAAACTCTTCCTCAATCATACCATTAAGGAAGGCTTGTCTTTACTTCATCATGGAAGAAACTACCATGATAGTTTTGAAGGAAATGTACCTTGCTTCCAGAAGTAAGTGTCTCTTCAGAATTAATTCCCTCTTTCTAATAGAAACATCTAGCCACAACTCTTACCTTACTTCTATCAGCAACATATCTTATCTTGCAAATCCATTTGGAAGATACCACATTCTTGTTTTCTGGTTTGAGTACTATATCCCAAACATCATTCTAGTATCACAACATCTTCTATGAGTTTGTCTTCGCAGGTCATCAACATACCCTAGTCTTTTGCATTCAACCTTGAAGATTGGAACCTTCTTTACTCTTGGTAAAGTCTCGATCCATCACAAAGCTATCCATCATGTCATACCATGTCGAACTCAGATATAATTTTCTATAGTCACTCCCCCTGAAGTGGAGTATCATCTTCCCTCTTCATTCTGTACAGGTGGTTCTATGCTTGACATATACTGGTCAATAGAGTATGTCATGTCATAGTCTATTCTTTCTAGGGAGAATCATGAACCTTGCTTTGTACACTTGTTCCATCATATCGTATACATCATTCCCCATGATCAACTGTTATTCTTTGATCATAGCTTCTTTTATAGCATTCTTTTCTTCATCTTGAGTTATCTCTTGTGCCCATGGCGGTCTTAAACCTTCAAGGTGGATCTACCATTCTCTGAATCTCTTTCTTCCATCATGGTGTCTCTGACCCTGGGAGCTTCAGGTTCATGTTTATTGGAGTGAATCTTGAATTGTCATCACTTGTTCTTTGGAACAAGTCTCATCCTTCGTTTCTTGTAGGAGGTTGTTCATGATCTTTCGTACAATTCAAATGCACCAGTTGCATGGTTAGAACTATTTCATAAAACATATGTATAACGAAAAATTCTTATGCATCATGAAACTATTTAATCAATACAACATTCATCCATATCTCACTTAAACTTTCTATATGCCTTCCATCTCCACCATGACATTATTGAGATTGTGCACTAATCCAATATGCCAGCAAGGAGGTTTGATAAGTAGCAATGGAGAGTTGTATAGCACCATGAGCTACTTACCCATCACATGCATATTAGTAGTATACAGTCATTAATGCAAACAATCTATCATGCATAACAAATCACCTGAATATAATCAAACGTATAACAAAACAATATCATGAAATGACAATTGAATACTTATCTTTATTTGTTTCATGGGTATACTCCTTCTTGATTCTTCAGCTTCATCGTCTTCTTCATCATCATTTCTTATCCAAATGCTGAGGTGGATAAGAATTTCTTCAAGAGTTGAGATCTTCATATTCCTCATTGATTGAGGAATCTTCTTTGGAAGATGAGAGCTTGATCTTCAGAGACGAGCTTCTTCTTCTTCCCAAGGTCGGCTGAGAGTAATCACTTCCTTCTGGAACACATTTCTTAAATGAATGAATTCTATGATCCTGGGAGGCCATTCAAGGTGGCCATCAGCACTTCTGCATTCTTCACTTCTTCTTCCCCCGCTTGAATTTGTCTTTGATTTGAGAGATCCTTATGACTGCATGGTCTTTTCATTATGGATCTTCACATTCTTCGGCTGGTTTCTTAAGGTCATATTCTGATCTATGTTCTTCCCTTCAAATAGCTTGGTCAAGGAATCAAACCTCATCTATGTCTTTAGGGAAGACACTTGTGGTCCAAGTTGATTCGTAATTCAATCATCAATGATCTTCTGAGATTTGACCAAGTTCTTTTTGAGAAAGGCTTCTAGCCTCATCTCCCTCTGAAACTGGAACCTCTATGCTCATGTAGGTGTCCAATCCATTTTCTTCAGAGAGATCATATACTTCTAGACTTGGAAGTTGTCAACTTCACCAAGCTTATCATCAAGCTGATGTCATAGATCAATTTGAAAAGAAAACCTCAAATGAATATAGCAAAGGATTAGATCTTACCGATTTGAGGTGACCGTCCTGGTTCTGGAGCTGGCTGATCTAGGGTTTGTCACAGAAACCCTAATTTCAAAAACTTGGAATATTTTATATCTGATTGGCTAGACAGATAGATCTCTTCAAATGGAGCTGTCCAATGTACTCCATTTCTGAAAACAGTGGAGGGAAGCTCCCGGAACAGGAAGCCCTAATTTTTCAATTTCTTCAGCAGAAATGCCTGTTACTGTTTCTGAGATATCTCTGAAATTTCTGCTCCTCTGTGTCTGAAATTTTGTACTGAGGTAACTTCACATGTCTATGATCCAACACCATAGGTTTCATCAGAATTGGTTTAACCATTTGGGATTTATGATCCTTTTCCCAAGGTGACCTGTTACAGGACTGTTGAGAACATCGAAGTTGTACGGCATGCCATGTGTCACTGGTTCATCTTCAGAGTCTGATATTCGGACCACTGAAATTAAATTCCATGCCCTTTCTAGAACATCTTCCAGAATTCCAATTACAATTCTCCCTAGGTGTCCTATTTAGGGATGAATTCTGGAAGAGGCTGGAACCCTAACTTGGAAAGAACATATCTCCTGGAATACAGTGAATCTGAGGATGAATTTTGGACACAGTGTTCATCAGGATTTTATCTTCGGTCCTTGCAATTTTAAGCTCATGATCCTTCGCCAATATCGGAATATAGCGAATGTACCAAAACGTATCATTTTTAGTATTTAGGGTTTTTCTAGCTCGGGGTCAAACTAGCGTTTGACTTTCCCAGAGTTTCACCCAACCAAATTTCTTGATCCAGGTCTCTAAACTTCGGTTTTGATGAGGAGAACAATCCTATTCTAGTCTCACTCAAAAATTCCTCTTTTGTAGAGAGCCCTAATTTCCACATCGAAAACTGAAAATGCTTGGAATCGAATTCCGCTTCGACAGAAAGATGCACCCTTCAAAGGAGAGTCAGCCTAGCCTTCTTTTGCTGATTGATTGTGGAGAGAGAACCAAAAAATAAGAAGCCCTAGATTCTGTAGCTTGTGAAAGATTCCCTATTCAGGTTAGCTCTGATACCATGTTAAATTTTTCATATGCTTAGCTAAGACATCAATATATCATTTCATTTTTCATAATAAAAGCATATAAAACAGGATCACTGAAAGAAACAGTATCACAAGAACAACACAGATTTATCTTGGGAAAACCCTAAAGGGAAAAATCCAGCAAAAGATTCCTCAATATAGATGCCCCAAAAGGGAAAAAGGTAAAACCAACAAGGAGATCAAAAACCTGATTCTCCTCCTTCTCCAGCAACTTCTCTCCTCCACAAGTGCGCTATTCCAAGTGAGTGTGTGTGTCACAAATGAGGAGCACTACACCTCTATTTATATTCATCCGTTCACTTAAGTTAACTCATTTGTCATGTCGGCTCAAGTTAACTCATGTAGGCTCGAGTTACACATGTTGACCCACCTTTACAATTAGAGGGGACTACCTCATGACTCTTATTAGTTCTTTCGATTAGGAGCATCAGGGTACAATGTAATACAAGTGGTTCTCCCGGTAGGATCATCGGGGACCACAAAAGATACATATAGAATATTCTTCGAAGTTACAATATTTCAACAGATGATGACGCTGGCGATGATGATGTTCATGAAGTTGATGGTGATGAAGTTGATCATGTTGATGATGTTGATGATGATGTTGATGTTGATGATGATGATGATGATGATGACAATGACGATGGTGATGATGATCATGGTGATGTTGATGATGATGATAGATGGTCAATGATCATGGTGATGAAGATGAGGAGCAGGAGGAGGAGGATGATGAGGATGATGATGATGATGCTGATGATGATGATGACGACGACGTTGGTGATGATGATGTTCATGATGTTGATGGTGATGATGATGATCATGTTGATGATGTTGATGATGATGTTGATGTTGATGATGATGATGATGATGATGATGATGATGATGATGATGACGATGGTGATGATGATCATGGCGATGTTGATGATGATGATAGATGATCAATGATCATGGTGATGATGAGGATGAGGATGGTGATGATGATCGATGACCGATGATCATGGTGATGATGATGATGAAGATGATGGTGAGTATGTTGATGGTGATGATGATGATGATGATGATGATGAAAATGTTTATGATGATGATGACAAGGAGGATGAGGATGGTGACGATGGTGATGATGATGGTGGTGATGATGATGATGATGACGCTGATGTTGATGATGATTATGATGATGAGGATGATGATGATGATGATGATGATGACAACAGTGATGATGATGTTCATGATGTTGATGGTGATGATGATGATGAAGATGATGATGAGGAGGAGGATTATGATGATCATGAGGATGATGACAATGATGTTGATGAGGATGATGACGACGACGCTGGTGATGATGATATTCATGATGTTGATGGCGATGATGATGATGAAGGTAATGATGATGATGACAATGATGATGATGATGAGGATGATGAGGATGATGATGACTATGCTGGTGATGATGATGTTGATGGTGATGTTGATGATCGTGTTGATGATGTTGATAATGATGTTGATGTTGATGTTGATGATGATGATGATGATGATCATGGCGATGTTGATGATGATGATCGATGATCAATGATCACGGTGATGATGAGGATGAGGATCGATGACCGATGATCATGGTGATGATGAGGATGAGGATGGTGATGATGATCGATGATCAATGATCATGGTGATGATGAAGATGAGGATGGTGATGATGATGATGATGAAGGTGATGATGATGATGAAGGTGATGATGATGATGAGGATAATGATGATGATGATGATGATGATGATGTTGTTGTTGTTGATGATGACGATGATGGTGATGATACTGTTCATGATGTTGATGGTGATGATGATGATCATGTTGATGATGAGGAGGAGGAGGACGATGATGAAGATGATGATGATGATGATGATCGTGATGATGATGTTGATCATGATGACGACGATGGTGACGATGATGTTCATGATGATGATGATGATAAGGAGGATGAGGATGGTAATGATGATCGATGATCAATGATCATGGTGATGATGAGGATGAGGATGGTGATGATGATCGATGATCAATGATCATGGTGATGATGAGGATGAGGATGGTGATGATGATCGATGACCAATGATCATGGTGATGATGGGGATGAGGATGGTGATGATGATAATGATGAAGGTGATGATGATGATGAGGATGATGATGATGACGATGATGATGTTGATGTTGACGATGATGACGACGATGGTGATGATGATGTTCATGATGTTGATGGTGATGATGAGGATCATGTTGATGAGGAGGAGGAGGACGAGGACGAGGACGAGGGATGATGATGATGATGACGACGATGGTGATGATGATGTTGATCATGATGATGACAATGGTGATGATGATGTTCATGACGATGACGATGATGATGAGGAAGGTGATGCTGATGATGAGGATGACGATGGTGATGATGATTGATGACCAATGATCTTGGTGATGATGAGGATGAGGATGGTGATGATGATGATGATGAAGGTGATGATGATGAGGATGATGATGATGATGATGTTGATGTTGATGATGATGACGATGATGGCGATGATGATGTTCATGATGTTGATAGTGATGATGATGATCATGTTGATGATGAGGAGGAGGAGGAGGAGGAGGAGGAGGAGGATGATGATGAAGATGATGATGATGATGACGATGGTGATCATGATGTTGATCATGATGACGACGATGGTGACGATGATGATGATGATGATGAGGAAGGTGATGTTGATGATGCAGATGAGGATGGCAATAATGATTGATGATCAATGATCATGGTGATGGTGATGATGATCAATGACCAATGATCATGGTGATGATGAGGATGAGCGATGACCAATGATCATGGTGATGATGAGGATGAGGATGGTGATGATGAGGATGATGAAGGTGATGATGAAGGTGATGATGATGATGATGATGACGATGGTGTTGATGATAATGATGAAAATGATGTTAACTACAATGCGCACGCGTTTAGATTTTATAAATCGCGCACACGTTTGGAATTACTAAATTACGCACATGTTTTGCTTTACTAAAGCGCGCTCGCGTATTGGTTAAATTCAAAAAAAAATTCCCACCAAATGACAAGGCCGAGCCTCCACCCATGCTTTCATGGAATTCCTATGCCTATGTGTCTGCTTTGTACTTTGCTTTGGATTCAACATGCCTATGCCTTGGAGTATGATAAACCATGGATAATTCAGCATTATATCCAAATTTCCAATATGCTCATGTTTAGTGGTTCGTCTAATTATGCTGCACACCTCCATTTTTTATGAGATTTTAGAAATAGATATGGTTTTTTTTTGCAGATTCTAAATATGTAAATTTTAACAAGAATACATAATTTTTTCTATTTTTTTCTTATTTATCTTCTGTCATCACTCCTCAACTCAAGAAACACACTGTTAGTGTTTTCTCCATATCTCTTTTGTTTCTCAACCATTTAAAAAAAAAATTGTAAAGAACACCAACCTATACATGCTATAAAAAACCCACTTCCAAATAATTGCATTAAGACATGCAAACGCTGCACCCACAATTGGCGTACCATTTTCGAGGTTTGATCTCTTAGATAATTAAAAACAAATTTAAAAATATTATTTTTATTATTAGAAAAATAGTCGTGCACTAGTCCTATATGTTCTCTATATGTATACCGGTTTTCGTAAGTTTATTCCATCATTTAGACACTCAGACGCTGCACGCACAAAAACATATACCTTATAATTTGTCCCAAAAATAAAAAGTGCCCGTTAAAACATATCTAACTTTATATAGTTAACAACATTTTCAATAGAAAAAATTATATATTTGGAAAGGTCATTCAATTTCCTACATTTCTTGTTTTTAACTGATTGCAAGATTCATTGTGTAAGTGTCTCAAAATATCCATGCAAGTTGATGGATGTCTATTTTTTCAGTTTTGTATTGCATCCAACGTGCCAAAAGAGACCCTCAACTTCTTGCACACACCCTTAATCAAATGTTCATCAGCTTTGTATTCATCAAAAACAATTTCGTTCTACTTGGGACAATAAAGAGAAGTGCACTTCTTCTGTAGTGTCTGTTAAGTACCTTCTTCTTGTTCCTACACCAACATTTTTATCTCCAATAATTAGATCCTCAGAATGATTCTTGTGAACATACCTAGAGAGATTTTTTGTACATGGTCTACCTTCTTCCTTTGGTTCTTCTTAATACAAATTTTATTGTTGTTCTTTCATCTTTTCTTCTTCTTGTGAATCTTCTGGCGGTTGTTTAAATACCAGTTGATCATCATCATCATCTTTTTTTTTTCACTTGAATTCTTCAACTACCTTTACATTTGGGATCTCCACCATCTTGTTTAGTCTTAGGTTGTAACACTTGTATGCCTTGCTTCTAGTGGCATATCCAAGAAATGTTCCTTCATCAGATCTAGAATCAAATTTCCCCAAGTTCTCGTCATTTCTCTTGATATAGCACTTGATTCCAAATATCTGGAAATGCTTGACTATTATTAGCATTCCTTTCTAGAGTTTGTATGGGGTCATGTTACTACCAGTTCTGATTTGTCCTCTGATTAAAATATGAATGGAAGTGTGAATATCCTGATTCCATAAAATGTCAGATAACTTAGAATCATTTAACATGGTTTCATCTATCTCATGTGCCATTCTATTTTTTCTTTCTACCACCCCATTCTGTTGTGGGGTTCTAGAGGCTTAAAACGATCTTCTTGTTCCATTTTTTCACATAAATCCTCGAATTCATTTGAGGTGTATTCACCTCCATTATATGATCTTAGACATTTTATATTCAAATTAATTTCATTTTCAACTACTTCCTTGAATATTTTGAAACATTCAAATGCTTCGTACGTTTTCTTGAGAAAGAAGACCCATGCCATTCAAGTATGATAATCTATGAAGAGAAGAAAGTATAATTCACCATTTAAACCTTTGGTTCTCATAGGTCCACAAAAATCAATATGGACTAATTTCGATGGTTTCATCGTGGATTATTCCTTTGTTTTAAAAATTACTCTTATTTTCTTACCATGTATAAAATGTTTGTACACTATTTAATTTAGCAAAGCTTAGGATCTTCAGGCTTGAACGACTTAACTTGTGAAAGAAGGTTGAAGGAGAAGAGAAGAATTCAGTATTCATTGATCAATGATTCATGGAAAAATTGCACACACATGGAGATAAAATTGGAATAATAAAATTACACCCATTAATCAATAACATGTCTATAATATAACCATCGTATAAGGAGAATTCAAGTCTACTAGATATGATTCGAATTACCTAACTTGGACCGACTCCAAATAACTCTAACTGTTGAAAAACACCACTAGAGACTCACTAATGCAACTCCAGATGACTAAATCACTACACATTCAGTTAACTCACTGAGTTATGTTAGAAAAAGCACCCTACTTCCTCAAATCATGCAAAGTGGTGCTAGGATGACTGAAAGTGAACTAATTGTGGCTAATCAGGGCATGGCTGAACATAGACTAGGGACAATTGTTGGTGATTGCTGGTGGCACTAAGTGTGGGTTCCTAAATTATACGGATTGGTCTACATATCTCCCAAACTCATGTAAATTGGCGCAATAGGTGGTAGGTGGCCCCCAAATGAGTCCCCCATGGCACTAGTGAGGTGGCATGAAGCTCATAATCTAGGAAATGGAATTTTGACTATGGTGGTCAAGGGAGGATTAATTAATAATCTTACTCCCCCCCCCACCGCCCTTAATACTAACTTGGACAACCTAAGCCTTGACAACTAAGACCAAAGTTCACCCATACAATCTAATGCCAAAAGTAACTGCTCAATAAACCGAGGAAAATGGGGAAAACCTCATGGGACAAACCCCCTCCCCCCGCCCCCTAAATGAACAATGAATCCTGGATCAAGCTTTCACACCAAGAGAAAATTTATTCTCGACTAGAAAAGATTGTAAAAATATTTATGCATCCTGCATATCTATGGAGCAATAATGAAGTGTGATGGTCCTTGTGTGCACTAGTTCCCTTCTATAGTGCATGTGAACCTCTTCACCTTCTTCCAATCTGATGGAAGATAGGAGAAGAAATATTGTTGATTTTGTAGCCAATATTGCATCTTTAGAATCTCTTTTACAGTATGGAAGATTTAAACTTGGAATGCCATTCCCTAGGGCCTTGCATGATCCCATTAAATGAACTCGTCAGCTTGCATGTCAAGAGAGAATCAGTGTACCCCTTTGTTGTACAGGATTATGCACCTAATAACCTTAGTTCTAAGGTTACCAACATACTCAAACACTTGCAGACAATTGAATTCTAAAGTGCAGAATAGGAAATAGGAGGGTTAGAAGAACTTACTTGTTAAATGAAGGTCGATCCTTGCTAGTCCTCTTCCGATCTGCTCCACTTCCAAAGTCTTCAGGATTGTCTCTCTTTCACCTGTCAAGAAACACTCTTCCAGATACAAGATGATTCATATATATGTATGCAAGTTAGGCAAATCATATATCATACTGAAACATAAACATTTACCAATCTACAAGACATGAAACACATATGGAAGAAGTAATCTCTTTATTATCAATAATGGAAAGAGTTAAGCTTACAACCCAACGTCTGAGACAAGGACTCCTCTGCAACCAAAGGATTCTGAGTCTCACTGCTCCAAAGACTTCTGTATACAATCCACCAGCATAACTTTGCTCTCCAAGTATATCTCTCTAACACCCTCCCCAAGGCCTGTATTTATATGGATGAAATAAGGTAGTTCTCGAAGGTTGGGGAAGTTGTAGCAGTTAAGGAAATTAAGTTAAATGACTTAACTAATCTCCCATTAGCGCGTGTTTTTATATTTTAATGTTAAGATGCATATTCGCAGGTCTGTAGTAGAGCAAACTGCGAATGATTCGCGACCATGTATAAGCACAACCCGCGAATACATGGATTCGCGACTTGCTACAAAGGAGACTCATGAATGATGCGCGAGTTGTCTATAAAGAGAGTCGCGAATACATCCTAACATGGAAAAATGACAAAGTAACTAGCTGGATGAAAGGAGAATGTATTTCATGACAAACCAAGCTATAGTGTTTTGGCCAAACCTCTATCCATAAGTGTCATTTCGTGTGCCGACATGAGGGATATCAGCACTCGGACGGAGAGGTGCCACTCAGGTGTATAACAGATACCCCCTAATGTGTGAGGTCAGAGGGGAACGATGGCCGAAATACATTATAATATTTAACTCTGGAGAAACTCAGAAATCCAATGGAGCAGATAGAGTACCTGAAACAAATACATAGTAATGTCATATAAAAAGTTACATCTGAGGATGCTATGTTCAATTTACTGGAACACTAGCTCCTTTACAATATTTGAGTACATCATATGATACAGGTAAAAACCACGTATATTACAAAGGTGGAGCAAAGCCACAATACAATAATGATGAGTCTTAAAAGATCTGGAAGCTGGATATCAGAATAGAACATAGTCTTGCGCAACTTAGTCCATAAATAAGGAACTAAGGTCTTCATATAGGATTCCAAAGAACCAGTACAATCCAAGCCATGTGAATAAGGGTAAGCTGAAGTCGAACATGGAGAGGATTCAACAGTTTGTCAACCAATAGGTGATAATTGACAACTGAAGCAAAGGAGTTCACCAATGATGTAAGTGAATCTAGAGGTACGATCGTCAAAACTCTAGTTCTTCGTCATCAGGAAGTGCTGAAACGGAACCATGCTGTGATAAGAAAGGCAATAGATCCTCCAACGGATCACAAGAGTGACTAAGAAATAAGAAAAATAAGGGAGACACAAGTGAGTGGATAACAGATATAACAGTGATGGGATCAGGCTATAGATCAGACATTGGGAAGAATCCTTTAACAATGAGCACAACACAGAGATGACCCAAGGCAGCGTATAACGGATAGAGAGAACAACTAGACCTATCTGTCATGTAGGAGACATGATCAGATTCCCCAGGTATAATGGACAAGAGGAGGAGTCAAAAACTCAAAGTGATAGTTGATGTACACTGAAACATGGATATCGGAAAGCAAGGAGTGCTATGTTCAAGGATGACATGCTGCCATTACTGAAAATAAGAGAAAACTTCTTCCCTACCTTCCCTGTTAAGTTTTAACGAGTCCAGGAAAGTCAACTCGGTTCCCTCTTCATTTTTTAACAAGCTTGAAGAGATGGGAAAATAATGCTTGATAGTGTCACCGATTCATGGATTTAATGAGCCCAAACTAGTACATGCTCAGTCGGTATTTTAACATTTAGAGAGTCCGAAAATGCCAAAGAAGACTCCAGGGGGGTCCTTTTTTGTCCAATTTAGTCTCCTGAGGCCAAAAAAGTATAAAACAAACCATAGAAGAACTCTCTTAACTTCCGAAGAAGAAAAGGTGAACCTTTTTTGTAATTAGTCGGGAAGGTCCGAAAAAGGTTAAATTACCACCTACCCAACGCTCCTTCCAGAACGACAGAAAATAGCTTGAGTTTTACGAGTGTGAAGGAAAGCAAGATCACTCAGAAAGATCCATTTGGTTACGAGAAATGGGGCTTACAACAATAAACTCGTTGCTTTGTTCTTGAGTGTTTAACGAGCATGACAAAGACACAAAGTACACTTGAAATCTTTTTCATGTTTGGGTCCAGAGCACGAAAAAGAGAAAACTAAGCTCAAACCGGGTGTTCCTTTTCCGTAAATTCAGTCCCTCAAGTCCGGAAAAGTGATAAACCTATACCTGAGAATACTCTTCTCAATTCAAAAGAAAAGAGAGTGATCCTTTCTCATATTATTCCGCATGGTCCGAGAAAGAGATAACCTACCACTAATGCGGATGCCCATTCACATATTCTTAATGAGCTTGAATGGATGAGATAACTCGGCAGTCAAGTCTGTTTTGAAGGAGTCAGACCTGGGCCTAAAGAAACTCCATAAGGGCGGGGAGTCATATAAAGGGATAGCTTGTAAAAAGAGATTCATAAGAAGCTCTATTTGCCGTGAAAAATAGCTATGAGGAAACCCCTGGGCCTGAAACAGTGACGGCATGAGTACCAAAGGATGAAAAGGGCATATAAGGATGATACTCATGAAATAAGGACCCTAGCCACGGAAGAACAATGGTAGAGACAAGGGACTAATGGCTTAGGATACCGTAGTTCGTGGCAAAATGTTGCATACTAAGGTTAATGTGGAGTGATAAGATGCCAACATGTGTTGGAAAGAGAAAAAACCACCCTATAGAAGCATCAACACTTTGTAAAAGTTGGTAAACTTGTTCCAAGGCACAAAGAGGGTGATATTAGACAATTGAAATTTCAAACTATATGAAAAGACCCACTTTACAAAATATTATTTCTATAAATAGCTTGAAAAGTAAAACATTTCTCACCATTTGAACTTTTTGGACCAAAAAGGAAAGTTTACCCTCTATCTTTGATCGATCGCCGTGGACAATTGGACCGTCGAAATTAGAATCCGTCAGCTTCAGGTAATTCTACACCCTAAGCTCGTCAATTTGATCCAAACAAATATTTAAATTAATGGTTAATTCAGTATTTTATATCATCCCAAATTATGGCAATGTGCATTCGCGGGTTGCTAAGCGTAAGAGCCGCATATACGCGTTTCATTCGCGGGTTGTTGAACAGGAGAGTCGTGAATGACTCGTGACTTGTCTAAGTAGACAGTCGCGAATGCTGCGCTATGGGGCAAAATTTAAAAATTATGCAAAATTTTTAATTTTTTATGATGAAATACTGAACCAAATTATGTGTATTTCCCAGGAAAAAATATGGTGCTGGAGTAGAGGGAAAGAGAACATGAAATAATGGATCATGCAGCGCTCCAAAGCGCGCCCACAATACAAGCATTGAGAACTTGTGGGCTGCTGAAGTTCTTTTGTACATCGCCCATGCGGGCAAATGTCCGCTTACTAGAATTCATGGTCAATTACTGGGATCATGACATGGGGTTGTTCAATCTTCAAGGTGAGACCTTAGAGCTTACCGTGGAAGATATATATTTCATTACCAGGTTGTCACAACGGGGGGCACTGGTGAATTTGGAGGGCACTGGTAGGGGCAGGGACCCCTTGAGTGTCCAAAACTATGTTGACATATTCTACACACCAGGTACACCAAAGAAGGGCAGCAGTGTTATCATTGCAGACATCCAGGATTTCACACTCCAGGTACTAGCTAGTACTATTGTGAGACTTGCAGGATCATCAGGGTTACATATGGCCACCAGGAATCAAATGAGGGTGGCAGTTGATTGCTTTAGAGGTTCTCTTTATGATTGGTGCTCGGGAGTGCTCCCCATCATGAAGAGGCAACCATCCGACTGCAGGAGAGGAAGACGCAAGAAGTTTGGCTATGCCAGCATACTAGTAGCATTCTTCGACAGAGAGTACCAGCTATGAGCCCTGCTATACCACTACAGGTCAGACATCCACGTCAGCCGAGGCTGACCCGGTGGGGAGACATATTCCTCTGTCAAGGAGGAGGAGACATAGTACACAGCGTCTATGATGATGACTTTTATGTATGGTGGGAACGGCAGCTGCCGGCGTTGGAGCAGTTTCCATACGCTGGGATGGATTTCTGAGGTAACCCCGACCTTGTCCTTCCTCCAGGAGGAATATGGGGCGAGATGGGTAAGTAATTTTTTAATTTTTTATCATTTTCTAATTTTTATGAATTTTCCAATGATAGAATATATACATATGTACAAGTATTAACCCTAATCATGTGTCAAAATGCAGATATTGGACCAGTCCACCCTGAAGGGCACCCGCGGATGTTCGTGCGACCGGTTGTAGGAGGAGACCCAGGATTGGTTCGGGTACTAAAGGGGGAGCTGGCCAGGCTGACCCAGTGTGTACCGACGATACGGATTGAGCACATACCTACAGCCATGCAGGAGTTTGTAGTACGGGATCCACCGGTTTGGCTCCAGCTGTTCAGGCGAGTAGCTAGAGCAGTACTAATATACAGAGATGAGGTGGAGGCTGTCGAAGCCGAGGAGGCTGAGGAAGCCATGGTGCATCGAGATCATGGGGACCAAGGTGGTCCCAGTGGCCAGGGCGGCCAGGCTTAGACTTAGGGCATTTTGATGGACTACGATCCACAATTTTGTATATTTTGTATATGACAGGATCTACGGACCAGACTTGACCTATCTATGACAGATATTTACGTATATATATATATATATATATTTGTGTTCGTTGTCAGTTTATTTACAAGTGTTTCTTATATGTTTGCTGTATATTTTATAAAATGTGTGTGAGATGCTAGTCCAAAATATAATTAGCATATGCATCAGTTAGTGAATTTTGGTTTCGTGGAATATGATTAAAAGTAATAACTTCAAAATGTATTTCCAATAAACGAATTTGCATGAACTGACGTAACAAGGTAGGATTACGCACCTGATAAGCTCTACTGAGCTGGGAAAATACCAACTGAGAATCCAAACGGACCTCAAGCCGGGTAATGCCTTGTGACAAAGCATCCCATAGGAGCTCAATAACGGCCCTATACTCAGCAACATTATTAGAAGCAGGACCTAGGCAAGCGCCTCCCGCGGCAACAAGCTATCCTGAGGGAGAATAGATAACCCATGCTGCCGAAGCCAGGTTACAAGTGTGACGGCTGGCGCCATCAGCGAAACCTACATACATCTTGGAAGACATCTGCAACAACCAACAGATAGTATAAAAAACAAAACTGACAACCTAATGTACATAAAAATACATACACTAATATACAAGAAAAAGTGCTAAGCCTAAGCGTAGTACTTCTTCAGGTAGAGCCCATTTCTAGGCTCAGGCAACTTATTCCCATCATAATCGACTAATTCATATGCGCCTTTACTTAATACCTTTGACACGACATAGGGTCCTAACCACATAGCCTTGAATTTTCCTGCCCCCAGAGGTTCTTTATCTTGGTCCCAAAGCAAGACAAGGTCCCCTTTAGAGAAAACCCTAGGTTTGACCGTTTTATCATATTGAGATTTAACTCTATTTTTATGAGCCTGATTTGCAGTCAACGACTCTACATTGTTCATCAAGGTGTTCTAAATGGAGCAACCATTCCTCAAGCTCAGTCGTATCAAGTAGCACATGAATAGCTATCTGCAAAGATGGGATTTCGCATTCAATTGGCGTAATAGCTTCCACCTTGTGAATGAGTTGGAAGGGGGAAAAACCCGTAGCAGTCTTTACATTGGTTCGATAAGCCCAAAGAGAAGGATATAACATGATGTGCCAATTTGAGCGGGCTGCATCAATAGTACGTTTAGAATAGTTTTTAAAGTCTTGTTTACAGCCTCAACCTGACCATTTGCTTGCGGATAGTATGGAGAAGAATGTTCTTGTCGGAATCCGAGCATGGTGGTCAGTTATGTCATCATGTTATTTTGAAAATGACTACCATGGTCAGTGACAATCACTTTGGGAATACCAAACCTAGCAATAATTTTATTAAACACAAAGAAAGTTGTTGTTTCCCCGTTGTCTTTGAAAGTAGGCATTGCCTCTGCCCATTTTGTAAAATAGTCGACAACGACAATGATGTATTTATGCCCCCCAGCCGAGGCTGGGTTGCATGTCATGTAATCGATCCCCCATTTCATAAAGGGGACTACCGAGACAACAAGAAACAAGGGAGCAGGATGTGACCGCATTTTCTTGGTGTAAAGCTGACACGGATGACAGCGCTTCACTACTTCCACACAATATTTAAAGATCGTGGGCCAGAAATAACCGGCATGCAATATCTTCTGGGCCGTTGCTAACCAAGATAAATGACCCCCACATGCTCCGCTATGGGAATCATTTAGTACAACCTCCGCTTCCTCATGAGTAAGGCAGCGACGCAATACGGAATCTACCCCTCGTCGATATAAAGTATCTCCTATAATGAGGTAGTTTTTAGCATGAAGGCGTAACTTACGTCGGTCTTCCCTAGAGTAAGTGGCAGGATACTTCAAAGTCTAGAGATATATCAGAATATCTTCGTACCAAGGATCAGAGGTGGATATCAGGAAGATGTGCTCATCTGGGAATGAGTCATCCTCAATCACTACATCTTCTTCCGTAGGAAATTCTGCTATAAGCTCAACAAAAACTAAGGACTTTTTAGACTTCGCGAATTGAAAAAACAAGTCAAACTCTTGGAGAATGACTATCCATTTATTAAATTTACTGCCAACAATACATCGGGATAAAACATATTGGAAAGGGTTTACATCCGCCACCACAGTGGTGGTCCTCAGTAAAATGTAGTGCCGTAACCTCTGTACAGCATAAACAGCTGCTAAGGCTAACTTCTCGATGTGGGAGTACTTAAGCTCAGGTCTAATCAAAGCACGACTAAGATAATAAACGACATGCTCAACGAGCTTATCGTCCTCCTGAACTAGTACTACCCCAGTGGTCGACTCTGACGCGGCCAGATACAATATAAAATCCCTAGAATAATATGGTGGGCGTAATAAGGGAGCCGACAACAAGGCTTTTTTCAATGCCTCGAACGCAAGTTGTGCAGTTTCATCCCATACAAATGGGGTGTCCTGCTTGAGGAGGTGCATGAAACCTTTGGTGATCTTGGCATAATTAACGATAAAACATCGAAGGAAGTTAGACTTTCCTTGTAGACTCTGAAGTTGCCTGAGAGAATGAGGAGGAGGCAGATTTACAATGGCCTCAACTTTTAAAGGATCCACCTAAATGTCTCTACTAGAGACAATGAATCCAAGCAATCTTACTGACTCGACGCAGAATACACACTTGTGGGGATTCAAGCGAATTTTATAGTATCTGCATCTCTCAAAGATTAACCGTAAATGATCTGGATGTTGGATCCTCTTACGAGAATGTGCAGGCAGATCGTCAAGGTATGGCTCAACAATGGCTTTAATATCGTGAATAGCAAAGTTCATGGCTCGTTGAAAGGTTTCCCCCGCATTTTTCAATCCGAAGGGCATTTTCCTATATGCAAATGTACCCCAAGGGCAAATGAAAGCAATTTTATGCTGGTCTTCCGGTTTGATTTGGATTTGATTGTAGCCGGAGAAACCATCCATAAATGAGAACACCTCACTTCCCGTACATGCATCTATGATCTGATCAATAAATGGTGTGGGGTAGTTGTCCTTAGGACAGGCTTTATTAAGGTCTCTAAAGTCTGTACAAACGTGAATAGTCCCTTGCTTTTTATCAACAGGAACTGGGTTGGACACCCATTCAGTCAAAGCTATGGGATATATGAAACCTACTTTCAACAATTTTTCAACCTCTGCCTTCACAGCCGCCGCTTTACACGGGTTCACAAGGCGTAATTTTTGTCGAACTGGCTTAGCATCAGGATAGGTTGGGATCTCATGTTGAACAATAGATGGATCTATGCCTGGCATCTCCTCATATGACTAGGCAAAGATATCGCGGAATTCCTTGAAAAGGGCAGTATAAATGGCAATCTCCTCCAGAGAGCAGTTTGCACCTATATAGATGTTTTCCACGACATCTGGGTTTACAGAGATGTTGATCGGTATAGTGGCGGAAATGTTTTCCATATTCCCCTCGGCAAACACTCCTTCCCTAGGTAAAGGGTTGACAGGTGTATCAACATTATCTGATAGTCTCACATGAAACTCTTGGTTTTCTATCTTGCTTAGCTCTAGAAGAAAGTAAGATCGATGATGAATATCCTCACATATCTTATCATGTCCACACATAGCTTCCAGAATATCTTCATCGGAAGGTAAAACTGTGTCTAAGCAATCTATGGAATGTAAAGAGTTTTCCACCCATGCAGGCAGATAGACTTCTTCCAGATCGTCCGAGACTGTAAGAGGATCTGGAATGGGATCAACAGTGGTCTGGGTGATAGCTTGATACGCCACTTCCACTGCCGATAAGGGCACTTCCGGTTCTTGGGGAGTTGGGAGAACCCAAGGATCAGTCCTATCGACCACCAAATCGATGGACTTCCCCACACTAGTAGAACCGATATAAAGGACCGGAGCTGGAAAATCAAATGTGCCCATCAATGATGCGTACATTCCAGCCCCCAAGCTCTTTGCAGCAGGTTTGGCCTAATCAACCAATGGCACAGTGGAATCTTTAGACTCTAAGCGGCCTTTTCGGGTAAAATCAAGTTGGTCAACAGTGACCACCTTGCCCTCATGTGGAAAAACCACGACACAAAAGACAATCGATGCAACAGCAAACATTGCATAAGTCCAATTCCTACCCAGAAGCAAATTGTAGTCCAAGGGAGCATCAATCACTTTAACTTCAACAGACACTGCTTTGCCTGCCAACTTAATCTCAAAAGCCAGCAAGATACCATGTGGACGGAAATACCTTCCATCAAAAGCAGTAAGTAAAGTGTTCGATGGGACTAGCTCTGGGGAACCAAGAGCTTTCCAACAGGCCAGGGACATAACACATGTAGAGGCTCCCTCGTCAACAACTGCTCGTCCAATGGTCTTACCACAATGGACAACATCTATCGATAGGGCTACATGGTAAGGGAGGCGAATTTTAACATCATATAGATGAAATTTCGCTGTGAGACTCGAAGAGTCCATGCTACCTAAAGTTGCTAAGAGGGCATCCCGCTGAGTGGGACAGCTCTGTATCACCTCCAAAGCTAACATTTCACACAGAGTCTGAGCCAAGTATTCACCCACAGAGTAGTTGGAAGCGACCCTAGCATTTGGGTTATGCAAAGTCTTCTTAAAGACACCTTTGGGTATCTTTGGCATTATTTCCGTAGGTTTCTCTATAGTGAGCGGGTTGGAAGGTTCACCTACAGCTTTACCCGTCTCTGGAGTCTCTTTCTCATAGTTTTTGTTCCTGGTTTGCAACAAATTTGAGGATCTAACCATGTTGATATAATTGGGGTCAGGGGCAGCTTGAGTGCCCCCTGCTACGGTAGAAGCTGAAGCTGAATTCTGCCCTTGGGGAAAAGGATCCTTCAGGACAGCCGGTGGTTGAGCTTGGAGCAGCTTCTGAGCTTGTTCCATAAGGGGACAAAGATGAGTAAGGTGGTCCCCTTGGCACAACTTACAAGGGAACTTGACTTTCTTCTTTTCTTTTTTTCCCCCATCAGCATTGTTTGCGGGCTTTGGCTTGTTTTGATTTTGGTTTCCCTCTCCCTTTTTACCTTTCTTCTTCTTCCCGCCAGGCTGTTGATTACCCTTCGAAGAGGTTTCTGCAAAAACATTTGCACTATGGGGGGAGGGGGCAGCCTTTGCTGCCTCTGCCGTAGACTGTTTGACAGACAATTGGTGAAGTTGTTTTGTCAAAGACTCTACAGTGGGAGAGTTCACGGACCCAACCACAACATCGGCATGGGGTCCAGGCTTGGGTTTCTCGGCCTCATGCGAAGGCCTTGGTGCCTCAGTGATGATTTCATATAAAATCCCAGACTGTGAATAAATCAAGTCCAACTACTGGGCCCTGAGTATGGCTTCTTCTTCACTAGTCACTCCTGATGTGGACACGTCCTTAGATATGTATGGCAACAATGATTTAAGGAACCACTCTATGAGAAACTCAGGAGGGATGGTGGCTTTGATAAGGCTCTTTCACCAACTCCACTCTTGGATATGATCTGAGATGTGGGTAGCCTTGTTTTGTCTAAAGGTAGACAACAAGTCCATTCCGAAATTGTATCGGACCGGAAGCTGAAAGTGGCTAAGGAAAGCACTAGCCAAGTCCCAGAAACTACTAAAAGCAGCATAAGGTAGTTCAATGTACCATTTTGTTGCAGTTCCTGTTAAGGTCCTCTGGAACAGCCTCAATCTCACTGAATATTCATTCAATGAATTGGAAGAACACCATAAATGGAAGGTGGTGGCATGAGCCCCAGGATCTTCACCAGCCTTACCTTCAAACTTAGGGATGTCCGAGGGCGGTTTGGTGGAAACAGGTGGCCACAAAGGGTCATGCCTCACCGGGTCATTCATCAATTTTGATAAGTCTGGCAAGTTCAAAGTTGCCAAAAAAGGAAGTTTGGGCCTAACCGGTGCACTAGATGTGCCAGCTTGGGGATTAGAGGGTCCTGCCCCCGAATGCCCATAGGTAAAAGTGGGGTTGCCCCCTGACACCGGTTTTGAAGTGGGAAGGTTGCTTTGAAATGGATTCCATCCATAGGCCACAGGATTTTGGGTGGGAGGTGCAGTGTAAGTGGTTCGAGGCATCCCCATAGAAGCTGGGGTCTGAAAGACTGGAGCAGGTATCCCTCCGCTAAACAAAGAAAAGGGAGAGCTCATGTATGGGACCAAAATAGGGGTTTGGAAGCTTTTCCCGTAAGAGGTGTTGCTCCCAAACTGCACTCCTACATATGAAGGAGATGGACCTACGTATGGAATAGATGGGGGAATGTGCCCCCCATTCCAAGGGAATCCTTGGACAAAAGCCGAGGATTCGACCGGACCACTCTGGGTAGTGTAAGGGAAGGAAGAAGGAATTGTAGCTATACCAGGGATCCCAGTAACCATATCACTAGAAATACCTCCTATGTTCGAGTGAACCGGTGGTTGGACCACCTGGCTCGCTGGAGTTAAGGGTGTGGAAGGTAAACTAGATCTAGGGGCACTAACCGGGGGAGGTAGTACCCCTTCAACCGGAAGGGTTGAGGTGAAAACAAATGGACTTTCTTCCACAGAAGACATGACTCTACCCAAAGGGACACCTAGCACTGGTGAACTAAAAGATCTAACTTGAACGATCACAGGATCGTTAAGATCAGTCAAGGGGGTGTTAAAATTTGTTTCAAACTCGTCAGTCTGCAATTCTTCTATCTCGACTGTGTCAAAATCAAAATGGTTAGCTATCAATTTCGGTTCACCAAGAACCTCACTTATCCCTACTGGTTCAAAAGAACCATCTGTGTCTAATCTCCGCCTTTGGGGTAAAGGTGGAGGCTCCAATGTGGTGAGAGGAGGAAGGTTTCTCAACCTTCTTGACCTTCTAACAAGTTGGTCCTCCAGAATTAAAAATTTGACTAATCACACCCTAAGGCCAACTAAACACAAGCAAATCCATAGAGCATACACTAAAAAGATCCTAAAGTCTCAAGCAATCAAACCAGGGTATAAAGATATAATTTCCCGAAGAAAGCTGTTGAATGATTACTTGGCGTCCTTGAGGTGGTTCTTAGGCACAAGCGGAGGAATCACCCACCACCCTCCTACACTTTCCACAAGGGTTACCTTCCAAGCCCATTCAAGGTGAACCAGAAATAACCTTCCGGTTTACCTAGGTATGAATCCTAAGAGACAAGAGACTAAAGGCTACCTTGGCAATACCAACAGTCTGGGGGGACAGTCGTCAGCCGAACTCGTACGCATGGGCAGGGTAGCTGAGCCCGAAACTCTGTCTAGGACAGAATCCCCAGATGCGCAAAATTCCTGGGTTACTCTTTGACAAGGATTCAGAGGGTTATCTCCTCTGTCCAAGCCTCCACGCGGCCTAGTGCTTAACTCCCGTTTGAGAGGAGCTTCCCAGATACAGTGATAGAGTCAAGGATTTACCTAAAGAATGGTCCACTACGTCTGAGTTTATAACTTGTGGGAAGTTTACACTCCCTAGCCCACAAGTCTAGCCTAAGCTAGTAGGTGAAAGGCCCCTAAAAATAAAACTTACTAATAAAATTTTAATTTATGCGTTTCTTTTAGAGGGCTATTTCTTACTCAAGAGGAAATGGAAGTGATATACTGTTCGGTGTTTTGACTCAGCAAGAAATAAATGAAAGTAAAGGTGTATTCAAAGCAAACTACTACTATAAAACAAACTTCTTTTCATTTCTTCAAATATGTATTGATGAATTAAATGCAACAATAAGAGAAACTAAGCCTATATTTTTGTAGTTTTTTTAGATAATATTCTTAAATTGAAGCAAACACTACTTATGCAAAAAGACAATGCGAAAAGCTTAACAATGTTTATTTTTTCTTTTAAAAATACTCAAAAATCTACTATGCATCTACAATGCACTAAACTTGAGCAAACTTGAAACTTATAAACTGCGCAAAAGCCACAAACTGAAGCAAACATGCTGACAGAACCAAAAGACCAGCAAGAAAAGCAGGCTAGGAACCCTAGCTTGGGTGCAAACAATGACAAACAATCACTGCAGACTTACAAAGGCAAGTGACAACCAGTTACTGTCAGAAAACAGACTGGAAAAAACAGAGCCCAAGACCCTGATCACTGATCTGGACTAAGACACTTTAACCAACAACCCAAATAGGCCAAAATACTTCAGGATGCAAACAGTAAATAAACCAAGTAAAAAGGCTCAAAAGCTTTCGAAAATCACTAAGATGTGATCACCTGATACAATCAAACAAACTCTACAGCATTCTTAAAGAAAATCTTCTCAGAAAACAGGGACCATACCAAAAAAAGAACAAACAAACTCTTCTTTAAAAATCCCAACTTTTAGGAGTACTTGCGACTGTCTAGTAGTGCAACTCGCGAATGACTCGCGAATGTACAGTATAACAACCCGCGAATGCAACTTTATACTCGCGACTGTTCAGTAGAACAACCCGCGAATGGGTATAAAAACTTTCTCAAAAACAAAGACAAAACCCTAATATTTTCAAATGCTGAAGTAAGTAAGAGCCAGGATAAAAAAACCACAAACAGACTTCCAAGCAAACACTGGTCAGGATGACAGAAATGACCTACAGCAGTCTAGACTTCCCCAGCGGAGTCGCTAGTTCTGTTGTACAGGATTATGCACCTAATAACCATAGGTCTGGGGTTACCAACATACTCAAACACTTGCAGAAAATTGACTTCTAAAGTGCAGAATAGGAAATAGGAGGGTTAGAAGAACTTACTTGTTAAACAAAGGTCAATCCTTGCTAGTCCTCTTCCGATCTGCTCCACTTCCAAACTCTTCAGGATTGTCTTTCTTTCACCTGTCAAGAAACACTCTTCCAGATACAAGATGATTCATATATATGTATGTAGGTTAGGAAAATCATATATCATACTGAAACATAAACATTTACCAATCTACAAGACATGAAACACATATGGAAGAAGTAATCTCTTTATTATCAATAATGGAAAGAGTTAAGGTTACAACCCAACGTCTGAGACAAGGACTCCTCTGCAACCAAAGGATTCTGAGTCTCACTGCTCCAAAGACTTCTGTATACAATCCACCAACATAAGTTTGCTCTCCAAGTATATCTCTCTAACACCCTCCCAAGGCCTGTATTTATATGGATGAAATAAGGCAGTTCTTGAATGTTGGGGAAGTTGTAGCAGTTAAGGAAATTAAGTTAAATGACTTAACTAACATCCCATTAGCACGTGTTTTTATATTTTAATGTTAAGATGCATATTCACGGGTCTATAGTAGAGCAACCCGCGAATGATTCGCGACCATGTATAAGCGCAACCCACGAATACATGGATTCGTGACTTGCTACAAAGGAGACTCGCGAATGATGCGTGAGTTGTCTATAAAGAGAGTCGTGAATACATCCTAACATGGAAAAATGACAAATTAACTAGCTGGATGAAAGGAGAATGTATTTCATGACAAACCAAGCTATAGTGTTTTGGGAAAACCTCTATCCATAAGTGTCCTTTTGTGTGCCGACATGAGGGATATCAGCACTCGGACGGAGAGGTGCCACTCAGGTGTATAACACCCTTACGATTTCCCATGTAGATTTTTCCTTCCAATTTGCCATGAGGAAATTTTCTTTTGTCTCTTCTTTCTTGAGGAAGAGTGACATGATCCAATTTCTCATTGTCATTCAATGAGAATAATTGTTGATTAGACCTTACCATCATGTAGCATCTATCTGGGAGTTTCTAGTACCTCTCTAAGAGAAGTGAATTTGCTTAACATATCACAAGGATCTCATTTTGAAACTGAGATCTTGTTCTCCTCATGTCAAATGACTCTCCAGTCATGTTCCCAACAACCTCAATAAAGTTTTGATCCCATTTAGGCCTAGGATTGGGAGTAGGAACTAGATCTAGATATGGATATGGATCTAATTGAATTTCATGTTCAATTCCAAGAACCTATTCAACTTGGTCCTCTGCTTTGGATTATGAATCTAAAACATTAATGGAAACATTACACTATGGAAAAGGTTTAGGTAGATTTATTTTACCTTTCCTTTCAAATGGCAGTTGATTTCACTAGATCTGAGTATGGAAGAAAGTGTGAGAATTCATATTCCTTAGAGGCATAGTTTTCAACACCTTTCTCTGTAATCTTCCTAGTTGAGATATATGATATCTTCACTGAGTCACGATCAAATACAACTCACTTTAGTGACCCTGTATGAGTCATCTGGTATATAGACAACAAATGTTTTGCTAAGTAGGGAACCTAGACGACATTTTGAACACTTCGTGCTCTAATTTTATTGAACCCTTTCCTTTAGCTTGGATTTGAGTGTCATCTCCCATGTGAATATTTGTACCATATGTAAGTTGTAATGAAGAGAATGATTCTTTGGATCAAACCATGTGATTGGAGGCTCCTAAATCAATGAGGAAGGAATGAAATTTTGAAAATCCATCCTTCGATGCATAGCATCTCTCATGATATTAAATCTTGTGTCCTGAATCATCCTTCCTTGCATCTTCAGGGAGGGAAATATTATGTTGCTCAAGCAGTCTTGACATCTGATCTATGGTATTCTTCATACAACCTTTCCTTGTATGGTTTCCTTTCGTACAGTAGGAGCACTTGCCCTTGTTAAACCTCTGATGTTTGTCCTTGTTAGAGCCTCTGGATTCATCTGTTGGATAAAACTCTTCCTTAGGTTCTAATTCATTATTCTTATTCTCTTTTCCTTTCTGCTTCCTCCATTCTTGCACATTCCTTGTCTACATAGCCAAGAGATCTTGATTTGGGGAGGCTTTGAGAGCTCCCATATGTATTATCTTGTCTTGTTCCTATATTAGGGTTTATGTGAAGGAATCAAGGAATGACATTCACCAATTAGGAGTTGTCAATCTCCCATTTTGAAAGGTAGATACGAACAGTGAGAATTCTAAGACAAGTTTGCTCAAAATTGAGAGCACCAATTGCTCATCCTTCTTATCAATCCCCCATTGCTTGCATTGAATGACAAGTGATTTGAATTTTGAGAAGAATTGCTAGATAGTTTCAAAGTTTTTGGGTTGTAGATAAATCAATTCATTCTCTAGAATATGGCCTCTCAGCTCATCCTCCTTACCAAAAAAGGATTCAAGCTTCTCCCATACTTCCTTTGGAGTTTTCATTCCACCAAGATGGAAGAGTAACTCCCTCGATATATGAATGCAAATGAAGCCAAATGCTTCATCCATCCTATTTAGATACTTCAAATTCTCAATATGTTGTTGGGGTTCGACCTCCCTTCCCATGGTCATTCGGTAGATACATTTGTTGTGTAATTCTATCTGCATATCATCCCTCCAATGAATATAGTTGAAGGGTGTGAGGATCCCGGGGTCAAGGATGTTGAATTCTCCATCTTGCAGCTTCAAAGAATTAAAAAAAAAACTTCAAAATTCTCCAATTAACCTGCAAAAACACTCCAATTCAAAGTGAAACCAATTCAATCACTATCTACTTAGACATGTGCACATTCTCTAGATGCGTCACACCTGCATATAATTCTCTGTACAAAATCCATAGGGAGCAAGGCAAGAATACAAGGAATTATGTGGAACCCAATTGCTTCGGGTGCATCAATGGAAGTTTCTAAGGTTTGAAGTTCGTCTGATTACCTACTCTGACACCATTCTTAATTTAGCAAATATTAGGATCTTTAGGCCTGAATGAATTAAAATGTGAACGAAGCTTGAAGGAGAAGAGAAGAATTCATTATACATTGATCAATCATTCATGGAAAACTTGAACACACATGGAGACACAATTAAAAGAATAACATTACATCCATTAATCAATAACATGTTTGTAATACAACCATCATTAAATAAGTAGAATTAGAATCTACTAGGTATAATTTGAATTATCTAACTTGCATTGACTCCAGATAACTCTAAATCTGGAAAAACACCACTAGACTCACAAATGCAACTCCAAATGACTAAATCACTTCACATTCAGTTAACTGACTGAGTTAGGTGAGCAAAAGTTCTGTACTTCCTCAAATCATGCAGAGTGGTGCTAGGATGACTGAAAGTGAACTAACTATGGCTTATTAGAGCATGACTGAACATAGACTAGGGACAACTATCGGTGAATGCTGGTGGAACTAAGTGCGGGTTCCTAAATTATGGGGATTGCTCCCCGTATCTTCCAAACTCATGTAAACGAGTGCAGCAGGTGGTAGTTAAAAAAAACCCTTCCCCCTTCCCTTCTTTTACGTACCTTTTAATCTTAGCTCACTTTGTACAAAGTTGCTTTATTCGTTAATAGGTCTTGAGTTCAAGTCTTATTAAGTTACTTTTTTTTAAAAGTGCATGTAATTTCCAATTTTAAGTTGCTCTATTGTAGAAGTGCATCTCACTTAAATTAAAAAAAAGTGAGTTACTTAAGTTTTTTAATTTATTGTCACACTATTTAAAGTAACATTATTGTAAAAGTGAAAAATCACTTATTTTACAAAAGTGATTCAGTTTAAACAACTTTCTTGTAAAGTGTTTGTCAAAGGTTCATCTTGGGAAGAGGGGGTTCTTTTTTTTAGTTGGTCAATTTAATATCTGCCACATCACTATTGGGGACATCTTCAACATTTTCTTTGATCAAGCATAACTTCATCATACATAATCAGTTTTTAGTGCCAGTTTTTTTAAACAGCCTAATTTTTCGAACTCCTTGCATCCAGACAGTTGGTTTCTATTTTTTCAACAATTATTTTTATAGTATGGCCACCCCTTGTGATATTATACTTACCAGTTCCAACTATTTTTCATGAAAATATCGTATGGAGGATGTTCTACGAAGTAGGGGACTTTTCAGATTACCTCAGGGAAAGAAATAGAACCCACTAATGATGATAAGAAAATAAAATGGGAAATAGATGTGATGAAGCTCGTGGATTGATTGGGACATCAATCTCTACTGATTTGTGTTCTTTCGTTCAGCTACACCATTTTGTTGTGGTGTATATGGAACAGTGTGTTGTTGTTGGATTCCTTGTTCAGTGTAGAAAGTAGTGAACTTTTTGTTAATATATTCTCCTCCATTGTCAGATCTTAACTTAATAATTTGATGACCAGAATGTTTTTCAATAAGGGCCTTATAGGCCAAAAGCATGTTAAATACTTCGCTCTTAAGTTTTAAGAAGTAAACCCAAGTGCATCTGGAGTAATCATCAATGAAAGTTAAGAAATATTTGAAACCAGAAAAGGAGGCAGATGGAAGAGAACCACACAAGTCACTATGCACAAGATCCAAGCGAACTGAGGCGTTCCAAGAGGCAGGTTTGTCAAAATTGTCCTAATGATGTTTTCCAAGTACACAACCAGAACAAACACCATCCCTGCAAGATACCATCAAAAGACCTGCCACCATATTATCTTTATGTAGTTGTTGCAATGAGCAATAATTTAAGTGACCAAATTGTCCATGCCAGAGTTTTCTCAAGTTATCACTATGAGCAACAAAAACTGAATGAAAAGGTGATGACCCGAAAGTTGTTAAATTTGTACAACTTGGTAATATCATCAATGATTCTGGTAGCTAGTACATGTTGATGATATTTAAAATCCTTAATTACAACTTGGTGAGGTGTAAACGTTACAGGTTACCTTCACCAGAATGAATGATTTGATAGACTGACAACAAATTGTAGGAAATTATTGGAACACATAGTAAATCACTAAAATGACCATTATCTACTAGAACTGTTCTAGCTCCTACAACACTTAGACATCTATCATCGCCAACAAATATTTGTTTGGTGTTACATTCATGCATAATAGAAAAGATGGCTTGATCCTAAACCATATGATAAGATGCTCCAGAATCAATGAGCCATTCATTTGAAGTAGAAGAAGAAGATGCAATATAAGAGTAACCAGAAGCACAATGTGCATGTCCATGGGAGGTAAATTTTGAAGACAAATCTAGGCTGATGTGGTGCTTCTTCATTGCAGCTTCCAAGGCTTCCATATTTTTGAAACATTTAGATTCATCATGATTATCTTCCCCCCCAATAGTTGCAATGAAGCTTAGTATTCTTTCCTGTTGGCTTGGATCCTTTGTCATTTTTTAAATAAGGAGTTGACTAAGAGGGTTTGGGACCTTTGTTTGGCTAATTATTGCAAAAATTTTGTTTCTTGGGAGGCTTGGACTTTTCTTTTTATTGGGACAATAAGGCTTTCCCAAATGTATCTTCATTGCTGATCATTCCAAGATGGATGAGCTTATCTTGTTCTCTAATCAAGGAATCACAAAACTATTCAAGACTAGGCTCTTGATAGCTAACTGCATTCAATGATTCTTTCGTGGAGTAAAATGTAGATACAAAAACATAATATGCAGGTCCAAGTTTGGAAAGAATATGATAAATACATTGTTTGTCTTCTCTCTTAATCTTGCATTCTTCACATAAGACTCTAAGAATTTTGTACTTGGATAAATAATATTGAATGCATGAAAAATCACTTGGATTTAAAGAAATCAACTCATTTTCGAGTTGACCTTGAATTTCATTGTGTTTATCAAACACATATTCCAACTTTTCCCAAGCTTTATCAGGTTCATCAATTCCAGATATGTGGAATAAAAAATCAGTAGAGATTGAAATCCCAATCAATCCGTGAGCTTCATCACATCTATTTTCCCATTTTATTTTCTTATCATCATCAGTGGGTTTTGTTTCTTTCCTAAGGTAATTATGAAAAGTCCCCTACTTCGTAGAACATCCTCCATATGAGATTTCCATGAAAAATGGTTGGAACTGGTAAGTAGAATATCACAGGGGGTGGCCATACTGTAAAATAATGGCTGAAAAAATAGAAATCAACTGTCTAGATGCAAAGAGCTCAAAAAATTAGGTTGTTTCAAAAAAATATGGCACTGAAAACTGATTTCGTATGATGAAGTTGTGCTTGATGAAAGAAAATGTTGAATCTGTCCCCAATAGTGACGTGGCAGATATAAAATTGACCAACTAAAAAAAAAGAGCCCCCGTCTTCATAAGATGAACCTTTGACAATCACTTTACAAGAAAATTGCTTTAAGTGAATCACTTTTGTAAAATAAGTGATTTTCACTTTTACAATAATGTTACTTTAAATAGTGCGGAAATAAACTAAAAGACTTAAATGACTCACTTTTTATTTTTATTTTTAATTTAAGTGAGATACCTTATACCTTCAGATCTGGAACAAACAGAAATAGTTTTTGATGAAATGAAAACTATTTCCCAATGGAAACGGTGCTCCAGATGCAATGGAACACCTCCCAATGCCCATAAATGCATAAAAAATATAGAACCAGAATCCCTTTCAAGGTTTCGACAACACCAGTTCAAGATCTAGATCATAACTAGAAGCGGCTCTTCATAAACGCTCTGATACCGTGTTTGGGTACACAGGGTACTCCCAAAAGACCGAACACTTATAGAAACCACTCACGCATATAGAGCATAGATCAACATACTAATGTTTTGACATGGTTAAAACCCTCAAGAGGGAAACAATCCACATCCCCAGCCAAATAGCTACTTCGAGCAATTTATTATGCAAAAAACAGAAAGTTACAAATGAGATTCTCATAATCGATCAACTAGACAGTGGCCCTCCATGCTCTTTAAATAGAGATCATGGACAAATCGGGTGTTAACTCACGGATCAAGGGTAGGTATGATCTAAGAGAAGTTGAACCGTCGGATCACTCTATGTTTAGAACATATAGTGACCGTCGGATTAAATATTTACAAATGCTTACTAATGCATACTAAAGAAACACATTTTTCTTAACATATATATTAAACAAGTTGATCTTAACTAACTCCTAAGTGTCTAAATATTCTAACAGACTAAACATAGACTAGGGACAAATGTTAGTGACTGCTGGTGGCACTGAGTGTGGGTTCCTAAATTATAGGGATTGCTCTCTGTATCTCCCAAACTCATGTAAACAGGCACAACAAGTGGCAGGCGGCCCCCAGATGAGTCCCCCATGGCACTAGTGAGATGGCATCAAACTCATAATATAGGAAATGGAATTTAGACTATGGTTTTCAAGGGAGGATAAATTACTAATCCTAACAAAACAAACTGTAAGGGCCCTATGATCTTTGGGATATATCTCATAGCTTAATTTCTTTGCTATTTTTGATCAGGGTGTCTATGTTTATATGTCCCATTCTTATGTGCTAGAGCTAATTTTCATTTATTTCCTCCATGCAATGCTTTTCTTCATTTTCATCTAATATGTAGACATTGTTTGAGATTCTAGGCACAGTTTCCACTAGTCCATGTATCCATGTTTCATATTTTACATTTCTTTGAATCAAAGATGAGTGTATGTCCTTGATCACACATTTGAATCACACTGACGATATTATGTTTCATGTTTTCAACTAGTCAGACATTCTCTGTCGTGGTTTTCTTGTTTCTAATACTAACCATGGCCTTTCCAAGAATATTGGCAGATCCATTATCTCCAAAATAAAGATTAGCTCCTTTTTTATCTCTAAACTTTAAGAAGTTTCCTTCATTTCATGTCATATGTTTGGTGCATCCACTATTAATATATCACTATCCACTTTTATTATGTGCATGCGAATCCAAGTTGCATCCTTCTTGATTCTGCTGATCAAACTTTTGTACAAGAATTTTAAAGACTTTCTTTTACTAGGGATAGTTTCAATTGGTTTAGTTGGTGATAACTGATTTGTGCAGTACTCAGTTTTATGGCTATAATTACAACAATTACGACATTCACTGTCATAGTTTAAATGTATGAATAAATTAGAGTCTTCTTTTTAGTGTTTCAGGTGACCTTTTGATATCATTCTTCCTGTGGTTATCCTTAGAGCAAGAGATATATTTCTTAACACTATCCTTTATTCATGCTTTACAATTTAATGCTTTATAACCAAAATTGTTACAAAAATAACAGTTTCCTAAGAAAAGACTTTGATGCCTTGTAAAGTGAGTGCTTTTGAATTGGGAAGAGCTAGTCCTCTAATAGAATGACTTCTTTTATTCTCAATTCTGGCCTTTCCTTGAAGTAGATCCTTTAATCACATCTGCAAATATTCTTACTCTTATACCAAAACTTGACCTTGGTGACTACGGGTCTTTGTAACCTATTCCCTTATTTTCATATGGTTGTCTTTGATTTTTTATTATTTCATCTAGATGTTTGGTTTTGTTTCTAAACTTATGCTGAAGATTCAACTGGTCATTGGCTTTGTGCAATTCCTTTTTTAAGGGACTAATTTCATAATCCAATTTCTCACACTTTTCTTCCTTTTGTTTCAGTTGTTTAATCGTGTCCAATTCTAATTTTCTTGTCTCCTTGAGTTGTTCTTTATATCTTAAAAATTGTCCCTTCAAGGAATTATTCCTTTTTTTATTTCTCTAATTATTCCAAGGAACTCATTATTTCACCTTCGTAGTTCTACTTCAACCATTTCTTTGTCTCTCAAGTCCTAATTTTTCAGGACATCTTTGATTTCCATAAAAAAGCATTTCGTATTTGTCCATTTATTCTCAAGGATTTATCTTACAGTGGTTAATCTGTTACTGAAGACACTCGTTCTGATACCAATTATTTGAATTCTTATATATACTAAGAGGGGGGTGAATCAGTATATAGCGTAGATTATACTCTTTTGCACTTAGGAGAGGGTGATTCCATGAAGATGGGTAACACTTTTTGGCCAAATTTGGCAATGAAAACCTGATTTTTTACTCATGTGCTAGATTGAAGCCCTCAAAACGCATATATGCC
>LPNX010025707.1:321341-427148 GCA_001517045.1 Pseudotsuga menziesii | reverse complement strand
AAAAAAAAAAAAAAAAAAAAAAAAAAAAAAAAAAAAAAAAAAAAAAAAAAAAAAAAAAAAAAAAAAAAAAAAAAAAAAAAAAAAAAAAAAAAAAAAAATCACATGTTAAGACTTTTCTAATGTTACATTCCAAAGAAATAATTTAATGACAGATTAAATTCCCGCTGGGCCAAAATTAAAATACAAAGATTGATTTTCTCCCAGTTAATTCTGAAATTTTCACAGTGGTTTGTAGGTGCCTTTCTAATTTTTTTGGGTACCCTCATCCTCAGCAAATCAAGCACTACACTAGAGCATGCTTCCCATGCTGCAAAGGGTAATCTGGAATAAATTTCATACTCAATGGAAGTTTGGCATTTTGAAAAAAATATTTTTGTATCGAATATCTTCTCAAGGAGTTGCATGTTGATACGTCAAGATGTGAAAACTAGATTTAAGTTACTGTTTCCGTTGGGATACATCACTTTTGAAAAATCCAAATTAGAAAATTGTATTGATTATCACTCTATGGACTGTACTCGGTTCAAATTCTGGGAAGCTTGTGAAAGTTCTGATTGGTCCAATTGATGCCTGGATTTTAGTTTCATAAAGAAGTGCTATATTTTCAGCATAGCTTCATTAAGTTGTAGACTCTGCAAGGGGTTTGAGGAACCAAGACCAAAATCATGAGCACTTTGAGAAGTGGCCTCCATAATTTCAATTGACGGTTTTCATATTTTGATGGATGCAAGTTAATATATGATAAAGTTACTTTCAGGTTCAAACTGTTAAGCAAATAGAAAGATGTGAAAATGGAAAGTATTCATTGTTTTTTACTCTAACTTGATTTACTATGGTAGGAAACCGCTGAGATGTACTAACAGGTGTGTCCATTTGTGCCCTAGCCCTGTCATGGACCTCAGCTGTCTCTTCAGAATGATGCCGATTAGGGCTCATGGACAAAGGAATCTCAGGAGGGTGAAATTGCCATGGTGAATTTAACAAATATTTCTTTTCCTTCCAAACGGTCTTCTGAATAGTCTACCATCTCATCGCCATGAGTGGAAAATACAAAGGAACAAAACGTCAAATCATTACCCCATGAAAAATATTGTGAACTCAGCCAATCCAGGTGAGATCTCATTCAATTTTGTTCTTCTATTGTGCAAGTACTACTCATGCTAATGAAGTATTTTACCTTTGGCCGAGATGTAATAGGTGAGGTGTTTACTGACATAATTTCAGGGTTTGCACTCAGCCTCCAAGCTCAATGGAATGGCTCACTTACATGGGTGGGATGCTTCACTAGGGATAGCCTGTGTTTTATGGGTATAAAATACACATCTGGGCATGCAAACGGCCACTGTCTTGTTTGCAATATGCATTAGGAACTAACCAAACCTGTTTGACCAACTAATGAAAATCCAGTTGATATACTTGACTGTTTTGGCAAATTAATACAACATCTACTGTGTTCTGATAAATATTGTTTGTTTTGAAATAATTATAGTGAAAGGGAATTACTGAGCTAGAAAAATATAGATCTAAGCGCTGAAATGCAGTCCTTGAATACAGAACTGGTGGCAGCAAAGTCTGCATATGATACAACGACTACTCACTTGAATAATATTAAAGAAGAAAAAGAGGCTTTAGATGAGAAATTGACAACACAGCTCTCTATAAATTATTCTCTTGAACTAGAGTTGTTGTCAACAAAGTCTTCCTTAGAATAAATGAAGGAATCTGCTTCCAAGGGTGAGCTACAAATAGCTAATTTGCAGAGTCAGCTCTTAGCTGTTGCAGAGAAAAAAGATGGTCAAATTTTTGATATACAGAGTCAACTTTCAGCCATGGAAGAGGAGAAACAAAGCCAATTAGCTGATTTACAAGATGAGCTTTCAGCCCTTACTGAGGCAAAAATGTTCCTTGATGAGAAAAATGTTAAGCTAGAAAGAGAAATACTAGTTTGAGAAGAAGAGCAGCTATGCCGTAAGAGCAGAATAAGGGAGTTCGAAACAGCCATCAAGTCTCTTAGTGGGGATTGTGAAGCTTCTATGGCCATCGAAGCAGAGAAACAGGGCCAGTTATCTGGTTTACAACATCATCTCTCAGACCTTGCTACAGAGAAAAAGTGTCTAGAGGAGAAATACAATTCTTTACTGACTGAACTGAATAAATTGTCATTGGTTTCAGAAGAAAATGTCCATCTTCAGGACAGAATAAAGGAATTGGAGAATCATGTGGGTTCTCTCCCTAGGGATTTTGAATGTAGAGATATTAAGCTCTAGAAGTTTAAGTCAAAATGTCAAGGTTCTCAGTTGTGTGCCGAAAATGGAAAGCCAAACGGCGTGCATGTCACCGGAGAACCAAACGATGTGCTTGGAAAACCAAAGCCAAAGGCAGCCTTTGAAAATCAAAAGACAAAAAGGTATTATGCATGGCCTGCTGTAGCATCTACCGGTGCTCTCGTTGCAGCAGTAGTTACATCTTACCTCAAGTTCTTAAAGTAAGAACTGAATCTGACTTTTCCTCTAGCATAGTCTTCGCAACCATCGGTATTTTGCTATAACTAGTTCTGATGTGTTGCAATAATTTTACCTCTTGTCACACTCTTTTGTAACCATCATCTTTTTCATCGTATTCATTTAAAAATCAAGAGCATTTCATTTCATATTTCATATTGTATATGTTGTCTAAGCAGATCATAGAGATTTTGTACCTGATCTTTTGCTCTATATAAAGATATTTTGAAATGCATGGGATGGAAAATATATATTGGATTAGAATGCCAAATGTGCATAAATCAGAAACAGTCCTTGTTAAAATGTATATTAATTTCAATTGTAGCACCATAAACTTGTTTCGGCTTGGATGGATTTCATATGATGATACCACTATATTGCAATTTCCTAGACATTTGCTCTCTAGGATTGAAGTCAGTATTTTGGTAAAATTAATTATTGGTGTTTCTAAAAGGATGTCGTCTGATTCCATTCTGTATTTTCTTTTACATAGGCACAAGGAGCTCTATCAGGTGGCATTGCAGGTTTCGAATATTGAAGAACTTCAAGATGTTATCCTTAATTCCTTAAAAGCATTGCACAAACAGTGGTCAGATTCAATGAATACATTTAGAGAGAAATTCTGTCTCCTTTCATCTTTACTTGTTGACCATGGTATAGAAATTCAGTCCTGGTATTTATAATATAGATACGGATTTTTAATATTTTGGAAAGTTTGAAAATTCTATGTGATGTTTTCTCTTTTAAACATTTCCTGAAATACCTGTATTATTTTTCTGGTTGTATGTACTTTTCTATTACTGTTTGATTTAATCTTTAGTTGTACTTGTGTTCAATTGACAAATTCATTGCAGGAATAGATTCAAACCCACAAGATTAATTAGTGAATCTTTTGTGTGGTGTTCCTGTGAGTGATCCACTGCGTCAGTTTTTAGAAAATTCTCTAAGTGAAGGGGTATGGAGTTTCTTAATTTTTATATTGCTTTTTGAAATGACTCAGTGGAGTCACATGTTGTGCCTTGTTTTCTCACAGAAAATGCATGAATGGATGCTTGCAGGGATTAAAACGATTAGCAAAGAACATTGATTCTACTGGTAAGGAGATGCATAGTATCATAGGGGATCATCTGCAGGTGAGTTTCTCATATTTACAACTTCTTTGAAATTAAAGTGATTTAAATGATGATTCTTTTGAATAGTGAACTTAATATTCTCTGTTGGCTTTTTCAATTGAAAAAGAAAGATTGCATTAGGTTTCTCTACTATAGGTGTAAACTCAACGTTTCTCTATGAACATTGTTCTTGCAAAAAACCAAAATCGTTCATTTTCTCTGTTTTCAGGATTCCCTCCTCCCCTCTTGGCAACTGCACCTTTCTTTGAGGCTATGTTTCTTTGCTCAATGTTGTTTCTTCTTTGCTTTTTAGGTTTACTGTTTCGGTAACCTCTTTGTTTTTTATGCCATTTCATGCTGTGTTTTTGTACTTATTTTTCCTCTCAGGGGGGCCTTATTGCACCACCCTCTTCCACTTGGCTGTTTTTGTTGTCTATATATTCTTCTCCCTTTGACCTATTTTGGTCTTCAGTGGACATAATACAATTTTTGATTTCTGTCAGGCAGACTTTTCTGTTCTTTATATGTTTTCACAAAATAAAGGAAAGTTGTTAACTTCTAGGGATAGAAACAAAGGGAGCATTTTGGGAAATATGTGTTTTTGTTCAGAGCTTTTTATCATTGCTTAACATACATTTTACTACAACAATGTTGGCCATCCAATTGCCATCTATTACTGTGACTGCTTTTTATCTGGTCTTTCCAACTATACTTCCTTCGAAGGTTGCCAATTTTTGTTAGTGATGTTGTTTTTAAAATCATAATTGTCATTCAACATTCAATTTGATTTGCAAACAATGAAGCCTACCTTGGATAGTACAAAATTCAAATGAAGGGCATTTCCTAGAATCTATTAGACACCATATTAATCTTGCACTCTACCACTTTACAAAGCATGGCATGTTTGATATATGCAGATGTACTTTGTTTTGGTGTTAATCCCAAACAAATTTAATGTTACTATCAGATTTCAAAAAAATGTTCAAAAAAGGGAAAGAAACCCCACTTTAAGTGTAATTGATCCAGTCTATCCTGACAGTTGACTGTGTCATTTTTAATTACTTCCTAGAGAGGAAGATCCCTTCTGCTGGAGGCTCATCTATAATCTCTGAGTAAGAAGGCTTCTGGAATAAAAATCTAAATTTGATCACTAGTCTTTTTTTTCCCTTTGTTTTTCTTAAAGTTTGAGGGATTTCTTTATAGGCCATTACATAGGCATGTGGATCTATACTTGGTCCTGAATCTGATGCCAGATTTCAGTCTTTGTGTTAGTAGATATAGCCTCAGAAAATAGATCTTGTATGCAACAACACAATATTTTTTTTTTTTTAAATGCCATACCGTCGCTTAAGCGACGCCTTTAGGTGTCGGTGATGCGACATCTGCAGTATTTTTTTTTTTTAAACTTCCCTACCGTCGCTTAAGCGATGGTTATACCTGTCACTTAAGCAATGCTTAATGTTAATCTTTGTCGCTTAACCGACGGACATCTGCAGTAATTTTTTTAAAAAAATTCCTACCATCGCTTAATAAGTGTCGGATAACCGACGGTGTACATTCAACCGACGGTTACTTAGGTGTCACTTAACCGACGGTTAGTTAGGTGTCGGATAACTGACGACAAGTTTCTGACGCTTAAAAAAAATCCAAAGTGTCGTACATGCGACAGGGAAGTGTCGAAAATCCAACATGACGGCCATCGGATTTTTGGTCGAAATGTAGTAGTGTATGTGTCTCTTTTAATTCACGTAGAATGTCTTAACATGACTGTCAAGCACACTGTGATTGATGAAGGTGCTACCGCTTCTATGATGTCTTTATTGTGTTGGAAGGGTTTAGGTTCCCCTGAGCTGTCTAAATCAGCGACCATGTTAACCACATTTGATGGGAGATCGTTTAGGCCGCACGGGATCCTTCCTTCGCTTAAGGTCCATTTGGGAGGGAAGACCGTTGTGATAGAGGTCGAGGTGGTTGATGCACCCCTTGACTACAATCTCTTTTTGGGTAGGAATTGGATGTACAGTATGCAAGACATTTCTTCTTCCCTATTTCACATTGTATGCTTTCCATTTAAGGGGAAGATAGTCACGATTGATTAAATGACATTCAAGAATTCGTCTGTTACTGCATCTTCGGGAGATTCAATCCTGATCGTTGAACACTCTCCGCTAGCAACTGGGAGTGTGGGTGTAGGCATGTATCCATCCCTCATGGGAAGCTTTAGTTGTCCTGCATCAGTCCTTATGATAGGGTCTAGTTTCGGTGAGGCTTTGACAACTATGAGATCGGTGTCTTTTCACATGACTCATATGGAAGACCCTTGGATTCTTCCTACACCGAGTACTCCAAGTGATCCCATCATGACGAACATGCCATTGCCTACAAATATGATAGCTTATCAAGCCAATATTGAGTGTGTTGTAGAGCCCATTCCTTCCTCTTCACGGACAGAGGAGGAGGACCCCTATGTGCTGTCGGCATGGGAAGTGCAGTATTCTCATGCACACGAATACCTTGATACTGTGTTCCCTTCATATGAAGCGATTATTGAGGCCATGTCGGGAGTTGAGCCACCATGGGAGGAACTCCATCATAGATCTTACTTTCTTCCCGAGCTTGACCGCTTGGAGCGTGAGGACTTTAGAGCGGTTCTTAGTGAGAGAGTTGGTAGTCCTATGGTTCCATTAAGCTCTCCTAGTCTGATGGCTAATGGAAACATGGCTAACATATATTCAATGATTCCTATCAATATCTCTCGCGATCCTGGTAGGATAGAGAATGTCTATATTGGGGTAGAATGTTCCCATGCTGAGATTCTAGAATACACTGAGTTATTCAAATAATTTTGTGATATCTTTGCTTGGTCTTACGACGAAATGCCAAGAATCGACCCTCAAATTTTTGAACATGAGATTAAGACTTATCCCAATGCTAATCCTGTTCGACAACATTTATGTGAAGTGAATCCCAGGAAAGAACCCGCGATTAAGGCAGAGATAGAAAAACTGTTGAAAGCCGGTTTTATCTATCTCATTCCCTTGACGAAGTGGACTTCAAACCCCATTTTGATGAACAAGAAGCAGGGAGTGATCCGCATATGTATTGATTTCCATGATTTGAATCGTGCCTGTCCTACGGACAATTTCCCCACACTATTTATTGATCAGATTTTGGATGAGTGTGCGGGTAGCAAGGTTTTCTCCTTTATGGACGGCTTTTTTGGATATAATCAGATACAAATTAAACCTGAGGACCAACATAAGACTGCATTTATTTTTCCTTGGGGAACTTTTGCATATCGGAAAATTCCTTTTGGCCTTAATAACGCCAGAGCTACTTTTCAGCGGGAAATGACCTTGATCTTCCATGATCTCAAGTTGATTATCGAAGTATTTTTGGATGACCTTGCTGCTCATTCTCATATGAGAATCTGTCATTCCTGTCACTTGATATTGGTATTCGAAAGATGCCACCATTATTTGGTTAGGTTAAATCCTCATAATTGCATCTTTTGTGTGAAGTCAGGTCACTTGTTAGGATTCATCGTTTCTAAAGAGGTTATAAGAGTTGTCCCTTTGAAGGTTGAGGCAATATTTCAGTTGTCTCCCCTGAAAAATATTCGTCATCTTCAATGTTTGCAAGGCATGGAAAATTTCTTACGGAGATTTGTTGTCAATTTTGCCAATTTGACTAGAGGCTTCATGCATCTTTTGAAGAAGGACACCACCTTTTCTTGGGATGAGCAAGCCCAGGAGTCCTTTGATGCGCTCAAGTGAGCCCTAGCATCGGCCTCAGTGATTAGTCCCCCAGACTATAGCTGTGATTTTCTACTTTATGTGGCCACGTCCATGGAGACGATTGGGATGGTTTTGGTTCAAGAGGATGAGGAGCTCCAAGAGCATGTCATATACTATCTGAGCCAAAACCTTATTGACACAGAGATTCATTATTCTCATGTTGAGAAGCTTTCCTTGGCTACTGTTCATGTGGTTCAACGGTTGAGACATTATATTCTCCTTCGCCAGACCTTGGTTGTAGCCCATGTCAATCTGTTTCAATTCGTCCTCACTCGAAGGATGATTGGGGGATAATATAATAAATGGATTTTCATCCTACAAGAATTTGATCTCGAAATTGTTTCGGCAAAATCAAATAAATCGTTAATTTTTGCAGAGCTTATATCGGATTTCCCAAGCGAGGCCGAGGAGTTGGTTTGTGAAAATATGTTTGTCGATGAGAACATCTTCTTAATCTCAAATTTATACCCATGCTATGGTGATATCATTATATATCTACAAACATTGAAGGTCCCTACTCACCTCTCACGGGATGAACGACGACGATTACGTCACGTGTCTAAGAATTACCTCATAGTGGATAACACTTTATACCGCCATGGGGTAGATTCCATTTTATGACATTGTTTAACCCATGAAGAGGCTGAGGTAGTGCTGAATGATTGCCATGGAGGGGCATGTGGTGGTCATTTATCTCGGCTTTCTACAGCCCAAAAAATCTTAAGAGCGGGTTATTTTTGGCCGTCGATCTTTAAGGATTGTGTAGATGCGGTCAAGAGGTGCCACCCTTGCTAGGTGTTTGCACGTAATATGCACTTGAAACCTGCCCCATTACATCCCACCATCACCGCTGGTCCCTTCACTAAGTGGGGGCTTGATTTTATGGATTGCAACCCAGCTTTGGCAGGGGGGCATCATCATATCATAGTGGCTAATGATTACTTCATGAAATGGGATGAGGCCATGCGTATAGTTAAATCCAACAGTGAGATAGCCGCGCACTTCATATTCAACCAGATTATTACTCGGTTTGGGATTCCGAAAGAGCTTGTCACTAACCATGGCTCGCACTTTCAGAATCATATGATGGAAGAGTTGGCATCAAAGTTAGGGTACAAGCAAGAGCATTCCTCCTCTTACTACCCTCAAGCGAATGGACAGGTAGAAGCAGTGAATAAATCACTCAAATGGAAGGTAAGAAATGTCACCTTTGCCCATAACATTTAAAATATCTAAATATTCTTCTCTTATTCCTTTCAGAAATATTGTTCTAATCATCTCTGGTGTTAAAGAATTGTATTTAGATTTTTGTAAATTGTATGAGAACCTTTCCAAATATTCCTCCAAACTCTCATCTTCCTGTTGAGTCATTCCAAATATTTCATCTTTGAGATCATTTGATCTGCAATAGGCTTGATATTTCCGAAGAAAGATCTTCCTCATTTCATCCCAGCTAGTAATAGAATGTTCTCCTAGACCCATAAACCACTTCAAGGCAGCTGCCTTAAGGGTAGCAGGGAAAAGGCAGAGCTTATGGGTGTCATCATTATACCCATATGTTCGACACAAGATGTCAAATGTGAATAGGAAAGAGCCAGGATCTTCATAGGTCAGGCCATAAAAGTTTGGTAAAACAGAGGGTGGAACGTTCTTCAATTTTACATCTTCTCCTAGGATAATGCTAGTGTCCAAAATAGGAAATTTGAAGGTGGCTTCCTGATCTTCTTCTCTCTTCTCCTCTCTCTCATGTCCTCTTTCTTCTTCTCTTTCATGTCTCCTCTCTTGTTCTCTTCTCTCTTGTCTTCGTTTGTTTTCTATTTCTAGCATCCTCTCATACTCCCTTCTCTGTTTAGCTGTTGGGCCTTTTGACGTTTCTTCCTCAGACATTTTGGAACTACCAACTGTTGAGATAAAACCTTTTGGAAGAGAAGCTCCTGTTAGTTCTATTTTTGGGGGTTTTTTACGAAATCTTCCTTTCTCGTCTCTTAATTTGGACATAAAAGTAAAACCTATTCTGTGTTTTTGTTTGAAATTTTTGTTTTTATCAGAAATCTAAGGTTCCTAAGTCTGCTTCTACAGTGCCTCCATGGCAATGGCGCCAAAATGTTGGGCTCTGATCTATAGGTGTGAATTAGAACTTATATTTAAATCAATCCAGGTCAGTAAACTTCGAGACACATCCAGGTTTTAGGACTTAGAGGCTAAACTTATCTGCAATTTAGCTAATTGTGAATTAAATCTACTAACAGATGAAAAGAATACTGCAACTTACAAACCACAAAATCCTCTTACAAGGGTGATTTCATTGTTTCTTTTTAAGCACACAGTATTTGATTTAGGAAAGCAAAAAGGACTGATATTGAAAAACAATTTTTAAATAATAAATCTAAACCTAGGCTACAGACTACAAGGTTCTACTAGCGCTGAATGAACAAATACCAATTAATTTCTCTTACAAGACAATGTTCATAATTTGTAAATGTCTTTTACCATTTCACTATCGAATAAACATCATTGAATAATACACAGAGGTCATGGTCTGAACCATTGATATCCTCAGCATTTAACCAGTAAAGAACAGCTTTTATCCAATATTTCCAGTGATATACAGCACGATAGAAATTGTAATTTAAACCATGAAATGAAAGAACAGAGCAGTAGTGAAATCGATCAGAAAATTAATTAAATTTATCCTGCAATGATAAACTAGAAATTATAGGGTTTAACACATACCAACAGCATGATTTAATTAACTTGCATCAACAGGAAATCACTGCAATCATCAAATCGCTACACCGGCAATGTAAAAGTGTGAGAACTCAATGATGGGGGCCCTCCAAAGCCTTGCTCCACACACAGTAAAATATTTACAGTACTAAAAATTGATATGCATTCACCATAAATTGTTTACACAACAAAGAAACCACGTAGTTCAGAAGCACAAGTGCGTTCCTCTTCAAAATCATGATCCTTCTTCATTGTCTTGTGAGGGATTTATACAAATTCGAAACACAACTTGAAATGCTACAATTCTGCAATCTAATTAATGAAAATAGCTAACGAGATCCTTATCAAAATCGTGAGACTCCACAAAATCAGATCTGTTCCTTCTTTTGTGCTGGATGTAGAACAGGTGGCCGCCCTTGACTGAAGTTGACTCGACATCTGTACAGGCCACATCACCTAACTGTTGAATGTTCATCCATCTGTGGACATCAAGGATCCATTCTCTATCTTCCATTTCCCTCCTAGCTATCCTACAAATGCTCAATCTTGGAGTTAATACGGGAAGTTAGTACATCCCGTAGTCTAAGTAAAAATTCTAGTTAAAATGCTTAAAAAGTCTAAAAACTCAATTTATTAGCAAGCAATGACATTATACCTCTTTAACCAAGGTTTATGGATGATCTTTAAAGCTTTCTACTCAATATGGATGTTTTATGAAGGAAATGAAAGATATCTAAGAGGCAAAAAGGGTCAAAAACGGTGCCTAACATCTGCGCCAAGAGGAAACTGCTGCATGTCCTCGCGGCTAAAAACTTTGACCCTGTCAAAAACCAAAATTTTACTGTTGTTTATTCTGCCTTTAGTCTTCTGTCTGTGATGATGCATCTGTTGATGCCCGAGATGCATAGAGAATCTTCAACCTTTCATACTTAGCCTTGTAAACCTTCCGTTGCTTGTACCATCTATAGGCTTGTTTAGTGATGCGTGTTCTTTGAACCTTTAGCTTCCAATTAATTTCCTTTAACTTCTCATTTTTTTGTTCAAGTTCCTTTAGCTCAAGTTTCAATTTCTTGATCTCCTTACTGTTTTTGGAAGCTTTCTTTTTCTTCATCTTTATTGGAAGCTGCTCAGAATTTGCATCCATACCCAATTCTCCATGCTCTTGTGCTGAATGCTCTTTTTCCTCTTCCATAGCCTGTTGTTCTGAGAAGAGAGAACTTGAACCTTTGGGTAATTCCTGTTTTAACTGCTTCCCTTTTTCTTTTTCTTGCTGGTCTAGGAAGAGGTTGATCTTCTTTGTTTGCCTGATCACCTCATCAGGATCTAGGATATCTTGTCCTTTTTCAACTGCTGGATCTTCTCCTGGACTCTCCAAAGTCTGTATATGTTCCTCATCTTCTACTGCTGATTGACTTTGAGCTTGCTTGTATTTTCTTGACTTTCTCTGATAGGTGGTGAAGAGCTGTTCTTGTTTGTAATACTGTTTTTCTTTCTTCTGCACACTTCTAGTTTGTATCCTTCTCTGAGGCTGTTTTGAACTTGCTGCCTTAGAGCTGTCCTCATCATCAGTAATCAGCAATACTTCCTTCTTTTTCTTCTTCCCCTTTGGCGGTTTTGAGCTTGTTGCCTCAGGGTATGTCAGCATCAGCAATTCATCTTCCTTTGAGCCTTCTTCAAGTAACTCTTCCTGCTCTTCAAATTGATTATGAACTAGAAACCCTGACCATGTCAAATTCTATCTTTGTAATTCATGCTGGATAATGATTTTAATAAGACCACAGTGGAAAAGACTTGTTACCTTGTCTTTTGGACGCCTTTGGATAGCCTTAGCCATCTTAGTTAGACTCTGAAGCAGGAAGTAAGGCATATTGATTTCACATTCACCCTTTAGATGTTGTAGCAGCTTGATGTTATAAAGGTAAACAATGCTAAATATGCCTTCACAAGTAACAAATTTCTGAATGATGTAAACTATCTCATCCCATGGATGAACTAGCCAACTTCTTGGTATCCCTTTTTTCCAATTGACTGATCCTTCCCTAGACCTGCATAAAAATGGCATCCATACCTTCTCTTTAAACTGTTTAGTTTTGAAGAACCTTTCCCCCTGCTGTGGCAGACCAGTGACTTGAGCTAGGATGTCTTCTGACAGTCTAAATTGCAAATTCCCTACTCTAACTCTTTCTCCATCAAAGGTCTCAGCAAAATCTAAGCTAGCCTGCTCATTGTGCCCATTAAATTTTTCAAAGAAATTGATCCACTGTTTATTTGCAAAAATCTCAAGGCAACTTTCATGAATATCATTGGAATTAAATGTTGTTGGTTCCACTCTAGCTGACATTTTAAATTTTAAGTTGAAAACAGGAACCCTTCGACCTCTAACTCTGCCTTTGTAATTATATTTCCTCAACAATACTCTATAATTGGTGAAATTTATTTTGGTTTGGGCAGAGTATTCAACAAGGAAAGGGTTTTAAATCTTACCTCTTTTCTAATGTCACTGCTTTTACTTCCTCTTGCACAATTTGGACAGAGTTTGGAGTATTCACAGCGTCCTCTTTGCTGACTGTCTCTTCTACACAATCTTCTCTGCAAATAATATCTTCATATTTCTTGTAGCTCACGGCCTTTCTTCTTGTTGATTATCTTCAGCAAATGGTGTCTCTGTAAACTACGGCCTCTTCCCACTGTCAATTGTCTTCAGCAAATGCTATATTCAAACTTCCTGTAGCTCGCAGCCTCTTTATTTCTGTCAATTACCTTCATACAGCAATCGATTTTGCAGAGCAAAAATTGGACTCGGCCTCTAAGAGAATGACCAAGTCATGGTATATAATGCAGAAACCGATTTCATTTATGTGCTGTCGTGGGCATCATTCCACGTTTTCCTTCCATCATTTCATGATATGGCATTCCCATTTGATTATTTACTTAGGACAGAAAATAGAAGTAAGGTTTCAATAAACATATCAATCTCTTTATATGCCCAATGTTTAATACATAAATTGGCAATATATACTTCAGTTTGTCATATACCCAATGTTTAATAAACAAGCTGTTAATGTTTAATAAACTGGATGTATAAAAGAAGCTTTCTTTTCTCTTTAAAATAAACCTTTTTCTTTCATAAAAAATGTTCTGAAGATGTATATTTGCCCTATTTTCTTCCTCAAATTAACCAATGCATGATGTACTATATACATATACAAGGGAGACCTTTGAAAAAAAAAATTATGTCAATGTTTCACTTTTGCTGAGAAAGAGACCTTGTTTATTCTTCAACCCAATTAAAACTCTGCCTGTAGTATGCAATATGCATCCTGTAGAATGCAATGTATGTCCTGTAAAATGTAGTATATATCCTGTAGAGTCCAATATAGATGTTGGCCATTTAAAATTTCCCTTGGGTTTGATCCTGACAACCATCCTGACCCCTAAGGTGGAAAATGAAGTGTTGGCAGAGATGATAAAAATGAAGTGTTGACAGAGACTAATGGAAGGCAAGTATGGTATTGGCAGAGACTTATCAGAATAATGGCAATAATAGGTAGTCAGCTTGCAATAATTGGTAAAATGTCATCACTTAAGAACAAAAAGAATTCCAAAACTTTTTAAACATAAAACTATAAATTCTTACAGACTTGCTTGATGTTCCTGTATGATGAGCTTGCTGTTTGTTTGAAGTTGATTTGTATTCTGATTGTCCTTCTGATGTCTTCTGTCTGCTGCTATCTCCAATTCCTTTAGCTTCACTAAAAGTCAGGTCTCTTGTAGATCTCTTCTGCCTTAATAAAAATCAGGGCCCTCTGCCTTTAAAATCTCTTGTATTACTGGTAATCAGGTCTGGTAATCAGGTCCCTTCTGTTGATGAAAAATCACATTCCTCTGCACATGAAAAAGACTTGGAGTGTTCTAAAGAAGCATGAACATGTTTATCCCCCTCACAGGCCTAAATTTTGACTTGTCCTCAAGTCAAACAAGATCTTCATTATTTGTGAAACAAAACAGGAAATTGGAAAAAGATTTTTATGTGAATTTGCAATGGCCAGGCAAGCCCGGTTTTCCATAGAAAATTCAAGTTTATATTGTGCCAGGGAACTAGTTTTCACAACTAAACTTTTTTTTTTTCTTGTTTTTTTATTTTTTATATTTTTATTTTTTCAATTTTTGTTTTCTTTTGCTCTTTTTGTTTTATTTGCTAGTTGTATCAGAGCAGCTAAGGAGTAGGTGAAGGAAAAACACTGATGTGTTTATCCAGCACTTGCATTTCCTTTTGTTGTGAGAGTTTTTGTATAAAATCTGCCCTATTGATAGGTTTATTGTACAGCTTGAGCCGGTGGCCATTGACCACAAATTCACATGCTTCATCATCTATGGTTTGAAGTTTGACTGACCCATTGTCATAGACATCAACAGTCTCATATGGACCAAGCCAATGAGTAGTGAATTTGGCTTTGAAATCTTTAAATTTTGAGTCAAATAGTAACGCCCAGTCACCAACATGAAATTGCTTCTTTTTGATAAATTTGTCATGCCATTGAGCTCGCTGCTGTTGGATCAGAATATTGTGTTCTAGGGCAGCCTGTCTGATCTCATCTAACTGGTTCAGTTGAAGTAATCTTTCTTTCTGAGCCTCAAAAAGATCCATGCCCAAATCTACTGCCAACTTGAATGTATGAATTTGAAACTCTATAGGGAGGAGGACTTGCTTACCGTAGACAAGCTAGTAAGGAGAAAAACCAGTACTGTTTTTCCAAGTGATCTGGTATGCCCATAAAGCTTTAGTAAGATTTGCTGACCAATCCTTCCTATGCATCTGAACAGTTTTGGTAATGATGCCTTCTAGGGTTTTGTTGGTAGATTCCACTTGGCCATTGGCTTGTGGATGGTAAGGGGTGGACTTTCTGTGCTTGATCTTGTATTTTTCTACTATCTCTTGCACTAATTTGGAAGTAAATTGGGCACCTTGATCAGTGACAATTTCCCTAGGCACCCCAAATCTAACAAACATCTCCTCAAAGAGAAAGTTTACCACAGTCTGCTCCGTGGCTCTCGGTAAAGGCTTGGCCTCTACCCACTTAGTAACATAATCCATACATACCAGAATGTACTTCTTTCCTTGTGATGGTGGATTAATTGGAACAATGAAGTCAAGGGCCCACTTTTCAAATGGTTCAATGAGGATTTGGGGATGGAGTGGCATTTCATCAGAGCGGACTGGCCGTCCCATCTGTTGGCAAGTATCACAACTTCTAACATACCTCTTAGCATCCTTGAAGATAGTAGGCCAACAATATCCCAGATTGAGTATCTTGTATACTGTCCTTTTATCTGCAAAATGACCACCACATGCTTCGTCATGACATGCTTTTAAAATATCTAATATTTCATCCTGTCGTACACATCGTCTTATAATTAGATCATATCCTGTATAGAAGAGATCACCATTAACCCATATATGCCTAGCACTTTGTTTAATAATCTTTTTCTTTTCTTTAGAGGTCATAGATGGTGGTAATTGGCCTGATGATAAGTAATTAGCAATGTCAACATACCATGGAGTTATAACAGAAATTGAAAACAGGTGTTCATTAGGAAAACTATCAGAAACAGGAACAATCTCACCAGTATTGTGTAAACGAGACAGGAAGTCTGCTACTTGATTTTCTCGTCCAGGTCGATCTGGAACAGTGATGTTGAATTCCTGCATTAGTAATAACCATCTAGTAATTCGACCATTAGTAATAGACTTGTTCATTAAGTACCATAAGGCTGAATGATATGTATGGACAAAAATTTCATAACCAGTTATGTAATGACGAAACTTATTGACAGCATGAACCATAGCCAACATTTCCTTTTCAGTGACTATATAGTTTAACTCTGCAGGTGTCAGATTTTTACTTATAAAATAGATTGCATAAGTCAAAGTATGTTCTTTCTGGCCTAATGAAGCCCCTATGGCAATAGCAGAGGCATCAGTAGAAATATGAAAAGGTAATGCCCAATTTGGTCCTCTTAAAATGGGTGCAGTTGAGAGTTTCTCCTTTAGTGTCTGAAATGTAGATTGACAATCAGTATCCCAATTAAAATTCACATCTTTAGAAATCAATTTGAACAATGGCAGAGCTATCTTACTGAAATTTGCAATAAATCTACGATAATAGCCTGCATACCCTAAAAATCTTCTTAAATCTGTTTGAGTTGCTGGTTCAGATAAATTTTCAATTATTTGAATTTTAGCAGGATCAACTTTTATACCAGATGCAGAAATGTGATGTCCTAAGACTATACCTTCAGTCATCATCATAAAACATTTTTCATTACTGAGGGAAAGGTTTGAGTCAACACATCGTTTTAGAATTTTATCTAGTTTTGCCAAAGAATCTTCAAAATTACTTCCATAAACAGAAAAATCATCCATGTAAATCTCAACACACTCATGAATCAAATCGGCAAAGATGGCCAGGACCGCCCTCTGAAAGGTAGCTGGGGCATTACATAAGCCAAAAGGTAAAACCTTGTAGGCATAGGTGCCCCAGGGACATGTAAAGGTGGTTTTGTCCTGGTCTTCTGTTGCAATACTGATTTGATTATAACCACTGAAACCATCTAAAAATGAAAAGTACTCTTTGCCAGCTAGGGTATCCAACACCTGATCAATGAAGGGAAATGGGAAGTAGTCTTTTAATGTTGCTTTATTTAATTCCCTGTAATCCACACATATACGCCATTTACCATTCTTTTTAGGGACAACAACCAAGGGGGAAACCCATTGGTTGTCGGAAATGGGGTAGATAAACCCAACTTTTAACAACTTTTGCAGCTCTTCTTTGACTATTTCTTTTAATATAGGGTTCATTCTGCGTTGTGGTTGTCTAAGAGGTTTGATCTTATCATCTGTGTAAATATGGTGAGTGCATGTCTCATGAGGAATACCGGGCATATCTGGGTACTCCCAAGCAAATGCATGTGAATGTGTATTCGGTAAATTAATCAATTGTTCTTCTCGTAATAAAGTAAGATGTGCACTTATATTTAAACTTTTTCCTGGACTGATTTCAATTGTCTTACTCTGAATATCTGTGATTGAATGAACATTGAGAATATCATGAAGTACGAATGCTAGAGAATGTATTGTGCAATTTTCCTAAAAATTATAACCCAAAACCTGATTTGCTGCAGCATATTGTATGTCTCTTAATTCTTCAGAAATATCAGGTTTAGCAATAAAATAATCTAACAAACCTTCATTATTTGCCTCCTGAAAGTCATAGAACTGGTTGATACTCAAGACAGGCTGAATTACTTCTTCTTCTTGTTCTGTAGTTTCATTAATCCAGGACAACTGATCTAATGTAGAAGGTCTTTGGGCAAAAGGGTAGAGTGTAATTTGTTTTCTTTTTGTCCCATGTGAGATAAGAATGCTACCTGACCTACACCCTATGAAGGCATCTGCTGTTGCTAGCCATGGTCTGCCAAGAATCAAAGGGTGACCTCCTAGGTTAGACTTTGGCTGTAGGACTATGAAATCAACAAGGTACTCCCAGGAGTCTAAAGAAATATTGATATCCTCTAATACTCCTTTAGGTGTGATCTTAGACCTATCAGCTAATTCCAAGACTATTGTTGTTGGTCTAAGATTCGTCAAGTGAAGGTATTCCATTGTTTCAAGTGTCATTACATTAATTGCAGCACCTAAATCAATCAATGTCTTTGGAATTGAACAATTATTAATAGTGATTGTAACCATTGGAATCCCAGGATCCATATACTTCTCAATGAAAGTAGTGTTAGACATTAGTCCTGCTAGATTGCCTACCACATGAATTTTGGATGGATCCTTCTTCCTTTTATTAAGACATAATTCTTTTACTGCTTTAGTGAAAATTGGAATATCCTTTATAACCTGCAGTAAAGGAATTTTGACATATGCATCTTTTAACTCATTCAAAACATCAAAGTTAGGTAAGGAAATTGAAGGTTTTTCTTTAACCAACCTTTCTGGGAAAGGTGGTTCATATGATACTAAAGTTTTTCCTTTTTGACTCTGATTTTCTGACTGAGATTTTTCTGTATTTAATTTTTTTGAATTTTTCTCATTTTTTGTTTGTTCTTCTAAAATAACAAGAGATTCTTTTTGCAAGGTTTTCCCAGATCTTAAAGTAATATTTTGTAGTGGAAGAACTGAGTAGGGAAGTGCCATTCCATCATCAACATTATACATAGGTCTTTTTGTTTTATTGTTCGGATTTGGAATTGGATGAGCTGGTAGTTGTGTAGGCCGAGGTGGAGGCTGATTTGATGGCAATTGAAGTTGCTGAGGTGGTGGACCCAATTGAGGAGCCATATTGGGTTGTTGGAAAGATGGGACTTGGTAAGATGGGGCTTGATAAGAAGGAGTTTGGACTTGATGCTGCTGATATTGGGGATAGGCTGAAGGTTGTTGGTATGGCTGCAAATAGGCCTGCTGATATGTCTGATTACCATGGGCATAACCTCTCCAATTTGGAGCAGATTGGGCTAAGGGAGGAGACCAAGTTTGCCAAGGCATGGGTGCACTCCATGAATTCTGAATAGGAGTTTGATAATTTGCATTAAATTGTTGCATAGGGTCTTGAGACATACCTGAGAATCGTGGCTGCCAAGGTCTTCGTTGTCCCATGAAGTAAAGAGACTCCATGCTTTGATTCTCCTCCATTCGAGCTTCCTACAACTCTTTCAATCTAGGGAAGTCATCAGTTTTATGATTAGAAGTACATAAACCACAAATTTCAACAACATTTAAAGGACATTCTTTGAGTGGGTGCTTCTTTCTACACTTAGGACAAAAGATAGATAAGGCTTGATCTTGCTGGTCCTGTTGTTCTTGTCTTTTCTTGGTTTTTACTACTTCAACCTGTGTGCCCAATGTACTCAATAAATCAGTCTTGAAATCTTCTAGCAGATTTCCAAGCTCAGCCCTAGAAATACCACTGTTTGCAGACTTATTTACTTTGGTAATGATGTCTCTTTTTCCCATCCTAGCCTTCCCTCTCGAATATTTCTGGCACAAGTATTGTATCTCATCAAATGGAAGGTAAGAAATGTCACCTTTGCCCATAACATTTAAAATATCTAAATATTCTTCTCTTATCCCTTTCAGAAATATTGTTCTAATCATCTCTGGTGTTAAAGAATTGTATTTAGATTTTTGTAAATTGTATGAGAACCTTTCCAAATATTCCTCCAAACTCTCATCTTCCTGTTGAGTCATTCCAAAGATGTCATCTTTGAGATCCTTTGAACTGCAATAGGCCTGATATTTCCGAAGAAAGATCTTCCTCATTTCATCCCAGCTAGTAATAGAATGTTCTCCTAGACCCATAAACCACTTCAAGGCAGCTTCCTTAAGGGTAGCAGGGAAAAGGCGGAGCTTATGGGTGTCATCAGTATACCCATATGTTCGACACAAGATGTCAAATTCGAATAGGAAAGAGTCTAGATCTTCAGAGTTCAGGCCATAAAATTTTGGTAAAACAGAGGGTGGAATGTTCTTCATTTTTACATCTTCTCCTAGGATAATGCTAGTGTCCAAAATAGGAAATTTGAAGGTGGCTTCCTAATCTTCTTCTCTCTTCTCCTCTCTCTCATGTCCTCTTTCTTCTTCTCTTTCATGTCTCCTCTCTTGTTCTCTTCTCTCTTATCTTCGTTTGTTTTCTATTTCTAGCATCCTCTCATACTCCCTTCTCTGTTCAGCTGTTGGGCCTTTTGACGTTTCTTCCTCAGACATTTTGGAACTACCAACTATTGAGATAAAACCTTTTGGAAGAGAAGCTCCTGTTAGTTCTGTTTTTGGGGGGTTTTTACGAAATCTTCCTTTCTCGTCTCTTGATTTGGACATAAAAGTAAAACCTATTCTATGTTTTTGTTTGAAATTTTTGTTTTTATCAGAAATCTAAGGTTCCTAAGTCTGCTTCTACAGTGCCTCCTCGGAAACGGCACCAAAATGTTGGGCTCTGATCTATAGGTGTGAATTAGAACTTATATTTAAATCAATCCGGGTCAGTAAACTTCGAGACACATCCAGGTTTTAGGACTTAGAGGCTAAACTTATCTGCAATTTAGCTAACTGTGAATTAAATCTACTGACAGATGAAAAGAATACTGCAACTTACAGACACAAAATCCTCTTACAAGGGTGATTTCATTGTTTCTTTTTAAGCACACAGTATTTGATTTAGGAAAGAAAAAAGGACTGAGATTGAAAAACAATTTTTAAATAATAAATCTAAACCTAGGCTACAGACTACAAGGTTCTACCAGCGCTGAATGAACAAATACCAATTAATTTCTCTTACAAGACAATGTTCATAATTTGTAAATGTCTTTCACCATTTCGCTATCAAATAAACAGCATTGAATAATACACAAAGGTCGTGGTATGAACCATTGATATCCTCAGCATTTAACCAGTAAAGAACAGCGTTTATCCAATATTGCCAGTGATATACAGCACGATAGAAATTGTAATTTAAACCATGAAATGAAAGAACAGAGCAGTAGTGAAATCGATCAGAAACTTAATTAAATTTATCCTACAATAATAAACTAGAAATTATAGGGTTTAACACATACCAACAGCACGATTTAATTAACTTGCATCAACAGGAAATCGCTGCAATCATCAAATCGCTACACCGGCAATGTAAAAGTGTGAGAACTCAACGATGGGGGCCCTCTAAAGCCTTGCTCCACACACAGTAAAATATTTACAGTACTAAAACTTGATATGCATTCACCATAAATTGTTTACACAGTAAAGAAACCACGCAGTTCAGAAGCACAAGTGCGTTCCTCTTCAAAATCGTGATCCTTCTTCATTGTCTTGTGAGGGATTTATACAAATTCGAAACACAACTAGAAATGCTACAATTCTGCAATCTAATTAATGAAAATAGCTAATGAGATCCTTATCAAAATCATGAGACTCCACAAAATCAGAGCTATTCCTTCTTTTGTGCTGGATGTAGAACAGGTGGCTGCCCTTGACTGAAGTTGACTCGACATCTGTACAGGCCACATCACCTAACTGTTGAATGTTCATCCATCTGTGGACATCAAGGATCCATTCTCTATCTTCCATTTCCCTCCTAGCTGTCCTGCAAATGCTCAATCTTGGAGTTAATATGAGAAGTTAGTGCATCCTGTAGTCTAAGTAAAAATTCTAGTTAAAATGCTTAAAAAGTCTAAAAACTCAATTTATTAGCAAGCAATGACATTATACCTCTTTAACCAAGGTTTATGGATGATCTTTAAAGCTTTCTACTCAATATGGATGTTTTATGAAGGAAATGAAACATATCTAAGAGGCAAAAAGGGTAAAAAACGGTGCCCAACAGCGTGGTCCTTACATCATCAAATGGGTGTTAGAGAAGGGTGCTTATGAGTTAGTGGATTATGAGCGAACGGCCTTGGCGGAGCCTAAAAATGGGCTCTATCTCAAGAAGTACTATGCACAATTTTCAGCCAAGGCTGGTTATTGTATACTACTGTACAGTTTTCATAGTTAGGTCTTTTTCTTATCATGGTCGGGTTTGTGATTAGTTTCCATTTCTTTTGGCAAATGTCAATGGAATCTTCCACCTACATAGGATTCACAGATGGTGCGAGCCATCACACTCAGCACTCGGCCTCTGCTGCTTGGGAGATTTATACTCCTATGGTTCAGGTACTATCTTCAAGAGCCGTATGTCTACAACCATCTTCCAACAATGTTGCTGAATATAGTGACGTTATTGAGCTTTTACGAGATTCCATTTCACGTGGCATTATTTCTCTTGAGGTACATCTTGAATCAGAGTTAGTAGTGTCACAGCTTAATGGTTTGTACCATGTTAGAGATCCAACATTATTAAGAAGATTCTTACGTGTGAGATTATTAGAACGATAATTTGACAATATAACATACATACACAGTCCAAGAATTAATAATCAAGTTGTTGACTCATATGCTAACTACGTGTTAGATTGGCATTTGTTTCATACACAATAAATTCATCACAAACGCAAATTTTTACACGTAAATAAATAAACCGATCATCATAAGAGTTTTTGTAAACATCCAAAATGTGATAATACATAGTGTCATGTTACAAAAATGGGGCTCTCGAGCCACCAAAATATAATACACGGTAATACAAAATGTGTCACTCCCAGGTATCTAAGCCTATGGAGGAGGAGGGGGGTTGTGATCATGGAAGGTCACTACAACTCTAGCTAGCCGTCAGAATAATTGCACCCATGCTCGTGGTACACCCACCACCTGGCACTGCATAGCCTCAGGCAAGTCCTCGACTTGCGCCATGGGAACTCTATGTGTCAGCCTCACAAAGTTGGTATGAATGCTTTGGAGCATCCGCTCCGCATCCACACCCATGATATCATCTCCTATTCCCCTCCATTTGTGATGAGGGAAGCCTTCAAGCCACCATGGTCCCACATCTGCATGCAAGTGGTAGATGTCACTATATATTGTCACCCAAAAACATGTCTTTTTATTTCATATAATCAGAAAACACAAAAGAAATTAAATAACTCAAAATTTAAAAAGAGGGCCGAGATTCATTACCTATGTCAACATATGTCGATCCTGGTAGTAGCAGCATGTCTAGGTCCCCCCAGAAATATATCCCCACATAGGGGTATTCATCGATGGCAACTATTTATCATCACCACCATGGAAATAAATCAGCTAGATAAGGGTTGGCCACCCTACCTCCCCCCATTCTATGCATAGCGTCTGTCCAATGCTATTGGCCCGGATCTCAAACCTCGTGAAGAGGAACGTCAACTCTAGGGCTCAACCCTGGAACACGCTTGAAGAAAAACATGCTCAATATGCTGCTGAACCCAAAGTTCTGCACTCTGACCACCTTACACTCACTGAGCTAATGTTTCATGTTGCTCAGTGGTGTAGTGCTCCAGTCATAGACCATGGGTCACATGCACTCCACTGCATAGAACATCAGAGGCTGCGAGGCCTGGTGGAGTGAATCCAAGCCTGCTATCCTACCCAATGTCAATAGAATGGCCTTTAGGCCCAGCACCTGTATAGAGTTGGTTGGGACCTGACTCCCCACCTTCTCTGTGTATGGATAGTAGTACACCGCAATGTACTCATAGATAGTCAGGCCACCTCTAGGACCACCATGAGAACAAAGGTTCACTACTTCCCCCCGTCGGGAAAGTCCAGTAATAAAGTATATGTCCTCCACCTCTATGGTGAGGGTAATCCCATCTATCTGGAAGGACTCAGAGTCTGGATCCCAATAATCCACTAGCATCTGCAATAGTCTTGGTTTGGCCCTCAAGTTGCCAAGACACCAAAACTTGTAGATTCCACATGCATGTAGCACTTGTTGATCCATTAGATCGGCCCTTACTGCCTCCTCGACATCACCATGTTCATGCTCTCTCCACTCTAGGACCATAGTGCACAAAAAATTGCAAGTTTTCCCTCTAGATTACTCAAAAAACCTTATGCACGGTCGCATACGCGACTATTTTTGCAAACAGTCGTGTATGTACGCGGGTTTGGGGGCATTTTTCGCGTATAGCCAGCCCTATATGCGAAAAAACCATCGATTTCCACGTGGGCCACAGTGCCTTTTTTAGTTTGGCCTAGAAACCTTAAATGACCATGGAATTTCATAAAAATTGCATTGAAATGGAAGAGAAGAGCATGGGTAAGTACCTGGAAGAAACAGTAGTGGATTCCGCCGGCTGGATCTTCTGGAATTCGCTGTTGAAAATCTGAGCTCAATTGGGTAAAAATTTCAAATGTTTTATAATGTTTTGAAATATTTACTATTTATAGAAATTTTTCAAATTTTTGAAAATTTTTACCCCCTTTCCTATAGTTTGGACTATTTCTAATCATTTTGGACCGTTTTTTACCTAATTTATGTTGTAGGAGACCTTTTCGAGTGTCATTTCAGCCATTGGATTGACCCGTTCGTGCCTATTTTATGTATCATGTCTAAACTAGTATATAGGTTAGGTTTCATTACCATTTGCATTTTGCATGACCTTATGACCGTTTCATCATAGCCTTAGGTACGAACCCACTCTATTATGTCATGGAACCTTCTTGATGTTTTAGAAGTGGCATGATATGAGTGGTAGAGCTTGACCTTACATGGGTACCCTAGTTAGTGCCTTATTTGCATTTGGTGCCCATGCTGACATTTTTCTTTTAGGATATGGGAGTCTGTTGTATAGTATTTCCATGACATTTCGCAAGAGCCTCATACTCCTCTTAATCTTTTTGCTGGCCTATTTCCCTCAGGACTCCTGTATGTCAAGTTATAATTGCATCATCATGAGCTTTTCCTGCCTTATTGAGCTTTATGTCGGCTTCCCTTACATTGTGTTTCAGCCATATAGCCCGAGCTTCTCTCATGTCTAGCCATGCAGAGCCATTTTATATATCCTTTGCATCTTGATTCCCTTTTTACCGGCAGGGGATTTTCCCCCGAGTGTCGATATCCTACACATGTGTCCTTGCATTGAGCATAGGTATGTTCCACTGCTTGGAACTAGTTTGTTTTCCCCTATGACACTCGTCTCCTCCCAATCTATAACTATAAATCCATTTTATTCTTTTTCAAGCATTTTAAATAACTGAAAAAAGTCCAAAAAAATCAAAAAACCAAAAAGCCAGACAAGGAAAGATGTTATATTTGGCAGTTGTCGAGTCGTGTCTCCTTCGAACAGAGCACTGTATATCACATCCATTGGTTGGGTTTATAGTTTGACTTTATGAGCTGTACTCATTTATCTAAGTTTATCTCCACTGAGTAGTTAAGCTTCCAGTCCCTATGGAGCCTCTGTCGATGCCTCCTATGTCCCAGAGATGCCCCAGTCTGTACATCGAGTCTATGCTTCCTTTATTCAATCACCATTCATCGTTATGCTCTTGTTCAAAGGAAGTTGAAACCTGAGTCAGCCATTCCTAAGTTATCTTGAATTTGCATGTCGGCCATTCCTGGTATAGTTACTGGTTCGTGCACCTTATGATCGAGTCCTTCCACATCATATAGCTTTGCTGAGTACCTCATGTTGGATGATGGGGGATGCCTTAATGCCCTCCTTCCAACGGATTTCATCCCATCGAAGTCAGATCATCTATTCTGGGATTGGAATCTAGAGTCATTTTGAGTGCCTTGAGACTTGCAGTCATCAGTGGCAGGTTCTCTCGCCATCAACAGTCTTTGGGAATACATCAATGTCCCCTAATCGATGGATCCTCTCAAGTGTTTGACCTCAACACATTTATTCACACTTGTTAGTTTACACTCTAGTACCTTGATTCCCATTTTCATTATCGGTGGGTGATCTCACGTTTGTTAACAGTATAGATCAATGACCGGTAATTAGACGATGGAATACTATGTTCGACCTCGACACCTCTATTCACATAGTAGGACATATACTCATAGTGGTTTGTGTAGAATACCTTCCAGATTGGTGGCATCTCTTATATGCTACCTACTTGATCGTGCCAGTGTTCATGAGATTTCAGCTCTCGTGACTTGATTCCAGTATATCTCAGACATTTCCAGCTATTATGGAGATCTTGATCCATTTTATATCTTCAGCTATTATGGAGATCATGGTCCTTTGTATATCTTCATCATGGATATTCTGATCTATGTATATTGTACGTGGCGATGACCACTTATGTGATATCTTATATCATTCCTATTCATGGCCATTGTACTGTTATGTATCCGGGACTGCTATATGTATTTGCATTTATGTCCAGAGTTGTATCATTGTACCATGCCGATTTGGGTGGCTGGTCTTCCATTTGGGATTCTTCATCACTCCACTTCTAGGATGGACTTATAATGTATTTTGGCCATCGTATGACCCCTCTAAAATCACACATTAGGGGGCATCTGTTATAGCTGATTTTACCACTCTAGGTGAATCACACTTGTATGGCCTTTCCCCTGCCCCTTTGTAGACTCCTTGGACCCCTTGGACCATTTTTTGTCCTTTGATATTTCCCTGACCATCCCTAAAACAATGTGAAAAATGATACATGCGACTTTTAAACCCCTAATCGCATATATACGCGGGTTTGACCACTAAAACCGTGTACATCGGGATGTGTACAAAATCCAAATCCTTTTGGAGTTTTCCTTGACATGGATCCGACTCACTTGACTCCTGTCCTTCTATATGCCTTGAGATCGCTCGGATTCGACCTTTCATTACCCCTTTGAAAAGCTATATAAGGAACTCTTTGGTACATTGAAGGCATAAGAGAGAATTGAGAGCAAAGAAACTATAGTCCATTGTTGCCATAACTTATGCTTGAGTCCGCATCCCTTTGTCCCTTGGAGCACTTTTGTGTTCTTCCCAAGATTTCCTTTTTCTTGTGAGCTTGCTATCGAGAGATGGAGGATTGAAGTGGTTGAGGCTCAAGTGGGGGATTCAGTTTCTCTGATTCGTAGATGTGCCGACAGGGGTTGTATCCATTGTAATCTCTCATTTTATAATAATAGAAATATATTTTCCTGTCCAATCATGTATCTTTGAATGAATATTTTATCCATTGGATGATTTCAAATGCTTATACATTGTTGATTATATATGCTAGAATAGATCTAACACCAATATATATAGTATGCTTGTATTGTTTACTTGTTGTTGAGGAAGTAATTTATCAATTCAAGCTGAAGTTGGAAAGCTCAACAGGGATCTACTTCAACCATTCGGAATAAGGTACAAGGTCTGATCCTTTAGTGTTAGGTATTTAATTTCTATTGCATATTGGAAAGGATTGATTTCTGGATTCAAGTTGTCTGTTGTGGTACCCCAAGCCATAGAAATTTATCTCCGTAACAACAGCCGTGTCACAATGCTTTCTTTTATAGGGAAAAATACCATGGGAAAATGCTACAGTTAACCCAATACCATGTGTCTGCATAACTGTTGTCCAACACCCATCCCCTGAACCCCAAAGAAGGGAGAACGAGTGTACAATACACCTTGGGTACAAACAAGACTGAATAATATCTCTGGATATGGAAGATCAGGCTCCACAACCAACAATATCCCACTTGGATACTGATCACAACAATTCCACCGCTACTGCGCTTGTTGGACTATGCTGTAGACCCTTGACTTGGAAAATTTCTTATTTTCACCTTCATGCTTTAAGGCCAATAGAAATTGAGAAGGAAATTAGTTTCTCTCTATTTACTCCCTTTGTCAACATGTCTGCAGAATTCTGGCTAGTATGTATCTTTTCCATTTTTAACAGTTCTTCATCTAGAACAGATCTTATGAAGTGGTACTTGAGCTATATATGTTTAGTATTCTAATGAAAGGCTGAGTTCTTTGCAAGACGAATGGCACTCTAGCTGTCACTGTATAGCCTACTATTCTCCTGCTTCTTACCCAATTCTTCCATGAACCTCTGCAACCAAATCATCTCCTTACTAGCCTCTATATCAGCAACATTGTTGGTCCCCATTTTGTCACTATTCTTGGGTTCAATACTTCACATATTAACACATGTTTTGCTACTTTTTAGTGTCTTTTGCACCATGCAGCTCCCTCTACAAGCTTCAGGTATGACTAAATGAGGATTTATGTCAATTCTATTTATTATCATCATTTTATGGTTTCAATGGTCAAAATTGGCATAATACGGAGTGCATTTGCTATATTAATTGATGTGTCTTATTCTCTGTAGGTTATATGGTATTTTTGGTGACCTAACAAACATACATGTGTTCACTTGAGTATATGGAGAGTGTGCCCAACCTGTTGTCCAGATCATTAAACAGACCGCGCATTTTTTGGTAGCATGTTTATGTGTATTAAGAGCATGAAAATGGCCAGAAAATGTCATCACCATGTGCCATCATCTCAGCATTAGTATTCTTCTGGAAGAGGTGCCCATCTAGTACTTCTGCATGACACTTCGACACAGGATTTGATTCAGACTGAATTTATGAACCACATTGCATGCCTAAAGGAACCCGATCTGCGAGAGAAGAGGAGTTGTTAGTTGTTAGTTGTTAATGTACTTATTCTCCATTATGATTTCCTTATCATGAAGAGCAGTCGACCACTAAAGGTTCAACTTGCTCACCTCCATTGAATGATCTATATATAGACGTTGTCATGCGACTTAGGGGGAGCTTTTGGAAGTCTGGAGTCTCAGTCTCTGTCTTTTATTTTATCAGTTCAATCTGAGAAACTTTGTAACGCTACTTTTTATTCTAATGAAATTCTTATTGTGTTGTATATGATTGTGTTCGATTAGAAGAAGCATAAATTTGTTCGCTGGGAGGGCCCCCCGACAAACAGAGTCTTTATATCCTTACGTAGGTTTTGTTATTTTTCTTTGAAATTAGTATAATTTTGTTTATGAGTTGTTTATTTTTTTTCTATAATTGTTCATGTTCCTATAGCATATATTCCAATTCAAAATTATGTTGAGCATGTAGGTTCTTTTTATTAAATAGAAACCGGTTGCGTTTAAGATAGCTTTCAAGTTTTTTCTGCAAAGCCTTTTGATTTCTAGATTAAATTTCTTTGATTAATTATAATCTAGTTCTGCTTATTCCAGTTTTTAGCATGAATCTGCTTAAGAATATATTAGCTTGTTTTAAATTATGAAATTAGTTTAGGTCATATTACTATGGAATTCATTCATTAAAGTAGGTTTACTTCCCGTTTTACATTACAGTAGTACATGCATGGGGTAGTTTCTCTTCAATAAAGCATTTAAATTTATTGTTTCCTTAAATTTTTAACATTTTCTTCAAACAAACTGTCATACAGATAGCCTGTTCCACCTTTTATACAGATCTTCATTTCCACCTGTTATACAGTCGCTCATTCAGTCCTGTGTGTTTTTAATTTGTTTTAAAGTTTATCCTTGTAGTTTTCTGATTCTATCTAAGTAGTAATGGTTTGATAATGTTTATATTTTCTTTTTAAATACCTTTAGATAAGATTGTTTAAGACTTCTTGTTAAAACTCATTTTCCCTTCCTCTTTCTTTTACCTTATGCATAGGAATGATATTATGTAATTTAACTCATCTTATTGATCTATAATTGAGCCTTTGATTCAAGTTGTTCCTTTAGTTTTAAATTACATGCATTAATATATTAGGTGTTTATAATTTTTTCTTTTAAATTATACAATTATGAAAAGGATCTATAATATAGAACTCAAATCATCTTTGTAAGTTTTCTATTTGTCCATAAACTATGTCTACCCTCATATAATATTTTGTAAGTAGGAGTTATTTGTGTATAAACAATCATGTTTACTATTTCCTGTAACTGGACATTTCTCAGTTTACACATTTTTGTAGATATTAAACTAGACCTAATTCCCTTTAGCCTTTACACTTCTTTTGAGAGCCATTTTGATACCTCTCCTGCCCCAATTCCTATTATAGTAGATGACTATCCTCAGAATAATCAAGGATATTGGAATTAAGATGATTTAGTTAGTGCATGTATAGTTTCTATTTGGTCATTGTAAATCCTTTTTAATGTAGTCATTCTCTCAAGTAAAAATCAATCTCTCTAGATAGAATAATTTATTGTCATAACACTATTTATATCCGGACATTTATAAATAGTTGGATGTTACCTTTATTTTCATTAACTTAACTAGATCCTTAGGAGTTCAACATAAGACATTTCAATCTTATTAAGAGTATTACCATGATGCTCTCTACCTTCGCATATATTTTGGAGCAAATCTAAGCCTACTAACCCCAGTTGATAATTAAATATTAGGTAAATTATTCAAGACAATATTTTCCCCAACAAACATACTCTGCTTCCGTTATTGAAAGTGCAACAACCTGTTGCAGTTTTGAAATCCAACTTACTATTGTTCCACCCACAGTAAACACATACCTTGTGGTGCTCCTCCTGCTGTTTTTAACACCATCCATATCTGCATCAACATATCCCTATAGAATAGTGTCTGAACCTCCAAAACACAATGCATGAGAAGTGGTACCTCTCAAATACTTGAGAATCCATTGTCCTGCTTTCCAATTTTCTTTACCTAGATTATTCATATACTTGCTCACAACTCCCACTGCATGTGCAATATTTGGTCTTGTGCACACCATGGCATACATCAAGCTTCCAACCATTGATGAATAGAGAATCCTGGACATGTAATCTATCTATTCTAGTGTCTCTGGACACATCTCCTTACTTATTTTGAAATGGCCAGCTAAAGGTGTACTAACTGGTTTTTTCATTCTGCATGTTATATTTTTAACATTAAGCTAGCATAACATTAGGATCTTTAACTGAGAGAACAACAAGAACAGCAATCAAATGCAAGAGACAATGAACACAGTGTTTTTCTTTAGGGAAACCAGAAATGGTGAAAACCGCGCAACTTCCTCAGAGATAGAATCAGCACCAAAGTAAAACCCCAAAATAGTAAGATGATCTCCCAAGAACAGTAACCTCATTCTTCTAACCCTAGTGTATTTCTCTTCCTCAGCTATGTGCTACAACTGAGTGTGAGTGAGTGTGTGATAAATAGAGAATTCACCTCTCTATTTATACTAATTCCCAACATGACTAAAACCCTACTAGGGCCAACTTCACTAGGTGAGTCTAATAACTCTAGTGCCCCGGAACTGCAGGGACTTTAATCCTTGAACAATAGGAGAGTTACCCACAATGACTTGACATGAATTGTTTACATTATTGAACCTCCCGATAGGAACATCGGGGCATTACATGACTCAAGTACATCCTAGAATAAACATCGGGTTACAATAGATAAGAAATACAAGTGATTACATTCTGAAGTTACAATTACATCAACACTCTGTCTTAACTAGGAAGGTATTCTCTCGACACAATTTTCATCACTGGTCTTCTTCTCTAGATCATCTTGTCATCTACATCTTCAAGTCATCTTCATCTTCAAGTCATCTTCATCTTCGAATCTAGATCATCACTGGATCTGGATCATCAACTCTGGATTTGGATCATCACTCGCTCTGGATCATCATCACTGGATCTGGATCATCACTCAATCTAGATCATCATCACTGGATCTGGATCATCATGGGTGTTATCTCATGATTCTTCTCATCATAGGAATTTCTACAGAGCCAGCCCTTTTTCATGTTGGTTGTAGGACTAGCCTCCATGTAGGTATTTTTAGCGCTTATATCTGACACCAAGTCAGAATGGCCCACCCAGCACTTACATCTAACCTACTCATCAGAAAGGCACGCCTAGCACTCACATCTGATCATGTAGGAACCAATCCTATAATCACATCATAAAGGCCCAGCACTCACATTTATCCATGAGAGAACACATCCTGCAACCATGCTAAAAAGGCTCTGCTCTTCCACCCATACGAGAACACATCCTTCAACCATGATGAAAGAGCTCTACACTTACATCCACCCATGCAGGAACAAATCTTGCAACCATGATGGAAGGGCTCTGCACTTACATCCACCCATGAAGGAACACATCCTACAACTATGATGGAAAGGCTCTCAACCCCAGGTTGAGGGTTCCTGGTAACTGACCAGGTGCCTCCATTCTCCAAGAGAATGGAAATATCCCTTATATCTGATCAAGTGGGAACACATCCCTCAATCACAACAGAATGGCCATGCGCTCACATCTGATCATGTAGGAACACATCCTATAGTCATATCAGAATGGCCCTTAGTCCTAGACCAAGTATTCTTGGTAACTAACCAGGAACCTCCATTCCAAGAATGGAAATAGCCCTTATATATGATCATGTAGGAACCAATCCTATAGTCATATCAGAATGGCTCAGCACTCATATCTGACATGGAAGGAACCAATCCTCTCACCATGATAGAATGGCTCAACCCTTACATCTGACCATGCAAGGAACCAATCCTCTCACCATGTCAGAATGGCTCTTGGACTCATCACTTCCCTTTGGAAGGGACCTCGATCTACAAAATGCCAAGCTTCTCCCTTAAGTACTCAAACTTCACTCTATCCAATGGATTCATCAACACATCAGCTATCTATTCATCCGTCACAACATACTGGAGCTTCACTACTACCCTCTGCACCATATCCCTGATATAGTGATACTTGATCTCAATATGCTTCGACTTATCATGAAACACTAGATTCTCTGATAACTTCACACAACTCTAGTTGTCACAATGTATACAAGTAGCATCCAACTGGAGATCAAATAAATCAGACAGTAGCTTCCTTAGCCATACTTCCTCACAACTAGTTGAAAAAGCTGCAACATACTCTGCTTCAGCTGTACTCAGTGCCACACATGATTTCTTCCTACTAAACCAAGATATCACACTTGATCCCATACTAAAGCAACACCCTGAAGTGCTCTTCCTATCAATGGCACTACCTGCCCAATCCGAATCAACATAACCCTCCAGGTTAATCTTTTGATTCACCTCGTACTTGAGCCCATAATCAACTGTACCCTTTGGGTACCTCAGAATATGCTTTGCAGCAATCAAGTGAACATGTCTTGGATCTGTCAAGAATTGGCTCAAGGTGTTCACAGCAAAGAAAATATCTGGTCTCATGTTCACCAGGTACATCAAGGACCCAATCATCTGATGATACATCATAGCATCAACCGTCTCTGATGAAGCATCACTCAATAGCTTCAGGTTCGATGCCATAGGTGTGGTCATAGCCTTGTAGTCCATCATCCCAAACCTCTTCACGATATCTACTGTATATTTCCCTTATCCTAGGTAAATTCCATCTGCATTCTTCCACACCTCCATGCCTAGAAAATAATGCATCAAACCCAAGTCCTTCATTTTGAACTCAGCAGCAAGCTTCCTCTTCATATCAACAATCAACCCATCCATACATGTTACAAATAGATCATCTACATACAGTAGGAGCATCACTAGGTTGCCATATTCAGCCTTGTAGTAAAGGTTGCAATCTGCTTTACTCTTAGTAAAGCCCAAAATATATAGAAAGCTATAAATTCTGCCATGCCAAGTCCTGGGTGCCTGTTTCAAACCATATAGGGCTTTCTTCAATCTGTACACATGAGACTCCCTGTCATGTGTCTCAAAACCAAGTGGTTGTTCTACATACACTTCCTCTTCCACTACACCATTCAAGAAAGTAGTCTTGACATCGATTTGTTGTATCTTCTATTTCATCACTACAGCCAGAGCAAGTACTGATCTGATGGAAGTGTATCTGGCTATAGGTGCAAAGGTTTCTTCATAGTTTATTGCTTCTTTCTATGAGAAACAATGAGCCACGAATCTTTCCTTATATTTCTCTCTGCTACCATCTGCAGCATGCTTGGTCTTGTAGATCCATTTGGAAGTTACAATTGACTTCCCTTCTGGTCTTGGGACAACATCCCAAACATCATTCTCCATGATCGATTGATACTCTTCAATCATAGCATCCTTCCATTCTTTCCATTTTTCCATTTCTTCATAATTGGAAGGTTCTTTATCGATGAAATCACATAGTAATGCTACATACCCAGAGCAGGATCTAGTCCTCTTTCTTTCTCTATGATTCTCTTTTGGAGCCCCATATCTTTCCACACCTTGGCTAGCTTCTTGTACCCAAGAAGGTTTCCTCTTGTGAGGATTCTTCTCCTGAGGTGGATCTACAGGTTCTTGTGGTTCTTCAAATTCTTGATCTTCTTCTTGAAATTATTCATTCATGGTTGTATCATGAATTCTCGGTGCTTCTACTTCTTCAGGATCTTCAGCAAGTTTCTTTCAGTATTTGTTGTGAGTTGAGTCTTCATCAAATGTTACATCCCCGCTGATGTCAATATTCTTGAATCCTAGGAATTATATTATGTAAGCCTTCGAGATTTCAGAGTATCCCACAAATATACCCTTCTTTCCTGAAGGATCTAGTTTTGTTCTCTTTTCTTTTGGAATGTGTATATACACTGGACAGCCGAATATTCTGAGATGGTTGACTTCTGGTTTCTTGTCAGAGAAAACTTCTTCAGGAGTCTTCTTCTCAAGTACTCTGTGTGGAGTACGGTTCTGTACATTCACTGTTGTTCTGGCAGCTCCTACCCATAGATGCATAGGAAGATCTTGATCATGAAGCATTGCTCTTGTAGCTTCCATGATGGTTCTATTCTTCCTTTCTGCAATACCATTCTATTGTGGATTATATGGGGAGGAAAACTCCCTCTTAATCCCTGATTCTTTGCATAAGTCTTTGAATTCATCTGATGTGAATTCTCTGCCATTATCTGATTGAAAGGTCTTGATCTTATTTTCTGTGTGGTTCTCGATCAAGGCTTTGAATTCCTTGAACTTGCTGAACACTTCATCTTTATTCTTCATGAAGTAAATCCATTTCTTCCTAGAAAAGTCATCAATGAAAGAACCATAATATACATACCCACTTAGTGGGCTTGATGACATTGGTCTACATACATCGAAGTGGATGATTTCCAATATTCCTTTTGTTTTACTCTCGCTACTTGTAAATGTCTTCTTTGTGTTCTTTTCTTTCACACATTCTTTGCAGACCCCATCATGTTTTGCTTGAATTTCTGGAAGACCTTCAACAACTTTGCTTGCAAGTGGTAGTGCTCTGTAATGCACATGTGCAAGCCTTCTATGCCAAAGTTCATTTGTCTCTACTATGTCATGGACCAATGCTTGTTCTGGATGACCCTTCAATTTGTACAAACCTGCTTCGTGTTATCCAATCACTACTGCATCATTGACAATCTTTCCTTTTGGCCACATGATGACTTGACCTTCTATAAATGCAACCGTCATTCCTTTTGCATCTAATGCAGATATGGAGAGAAGGTTATTCTTTAGTCCTGGTACAAATAATACTTCTTTCATTATCATTGATTTTCCAAAGTCTAGCTTGTAGGAGGATTCCCCACTACCTTTTATTGGATACTGGTAGTCATCTCCTAGCTTCACCTTGTGAGGTGATTCATGTTCTAAAAGTTTCACAAAGTATTCCTTGAATCATGTCATATGCTTGGAAGCCCCACTGTCTATAAGCCAATCATTACTTCCATGATTAATGTTTCCCGTAAGAGTGGAAATCAAAACATATTCTTCATCACTAGAAGAATCTTCACTTTCATATCTGGTTCTCTTCTTGGAAGGTTCATCATCCTCTACAGCATGAGCATGATGTCTTCTCTTGTTTTCATTCTTCTTATGAGAGTTAACCTTGTTTCTAGGACAGTCTTTTGCAAAGTGTCCTCTTTCATCACATGTATAGCATCTTAATTTACATAAGTCCTTTCTAAAGTTATCTTTCTGGTGAAAGGTCTTACCTCTGGAGTGATGAGAGTTTCTTCTCCTTTTCTCTGAGTGAACTGTGAGAGCTTGATCTTCACTTCCCGTCTTCTCTTCTCAAGCTTCTATCCAAGCTTCTTCTTGAGAGCATTCTTCCCATAGTCTTCTAAACTTGACTAACTTCTTTTTGGCATAGATTCCTCAAATGAAGGACTCCTATGATTTAGGGAGACCATTCAAGGTGGTCATTACAATCTTTTCATTTTCCACTTCTTCATCTACTGCTTCCAGTTGTTCCTTGATCTGAGAGACCCTTGTAAAGTAGGACTGGATGGTCTCATCATTCTGGATCTTTACATTCTTCAACTGGTTCCTTAGAGTCATCTTCCAATTTATGTTCTTCTTTTCAAATAGTTTGTTTAGGGCATCAAACATGGCTTTAGGTGTATTTCGGGAGGACACCTGTGGTATGAGGTCATCCTTGATAGAATCTGCAATGATCCTCTTTTCCATAACAAAATTATTCTTATGTAAGGCCTTGGCCTCATCTCCCTCTGGAACTGGAACCTCCTCACTGATGTAGGAGTCCAACTCATTCTCTTCCAGGACCAGGGAGATCCTATACTTCCAGGCTCAGAAGTTATCAGCTCCCTCAAGCTTTTCATCAAGCTTGGTATCATAAGACATCTTAACTGGGAACCTCAAATGGAAATACAAAATATTTATATCTTACTAGGTCAAGATGTCAGATCTATATTTGGAGCTGAAATCCTACAGTGTTGGTTTAGGAGCAGATTAGGGTTTTGCTTTCCCGGAGTTCTGTCCAACCAAATGCTTTGAATTTGATCCCTAACTTTGATTTTGAGGAGGAGATCAATCCAGGCCTAGGATCACTAAAAAATTCCACTTCTGTGAAAATCCCTAATTTTCAGTAGTAGTGTCATGTCCAAAACTGAAAAACCTCAAGATTGGATTCTACTTCGACAGAAAGATGCACCCTAGGGAGGAGATTTATTCCAACCTTATTTTGCTGAAAATCTGTGGAGAGAGATCCACAAAGTAGGAAGCCCTAGTTCCCGCAGCTACACAGTGTCTTCTTCTCAGGCTAGCTCTGATACCATGTTAGATTTTTAACATTAAGCTAGCATAACATTAGGATCTTTAATTGCGAAAACAACAAGCACAGAAATCAAACACAAGAGACAATGAACATAGTGTTTTTCCTCAGGGAAACCATAAATGGAGAAAAACCTGCAACTTTCTTAGAGATATAATCAACACAAAAGTAAAACCCCAAAACAATAAGATGATCTCCCGACAATAGTAACCTATTTCTTCTAGCCCCAGTGTCTTTCTCTTCCTCATCTATGCTCTACAACTGAGTGTGAGTGAGTGTGTGTTAAATAGAGAAGTCACCTCTCTATTTATACCAATTCCTGACATGACTAAAACCCTACTAGGGTTGACTTCACTAGGTGAGTCTAATAACCCTAGTGCCCTGGAACTATGGGTACTTTAACCCTTAGACAATAGGAGGGTTACCCACAATGATTTGACATGACTTCTTTACATTATAGAACCTCCCGATAGGAACATCAAGGCATGACATGACTCAAGTACATTCCGGAATAAACATTAGGTTACAATAGATAAGAAATACAATTGAATACATTCAGAAGTTACAATTACATCGACACTGCATTCTAAACCTATGCAACACCTTTACTATGTACTCACCTTGAGACAATGTCAATTTATTATTTTTCCCATCTCTTGTTATTCTCATAGCAAGGGTTTTCTTTGTAGCACCCAAATCCTTCACCGCAAATGATTTAGCTAGTTTTATTTTGAGCACATTTATAGCCTACATGTTAGACCCTGCAACAAGCATTTCATCCACATACAATAACACGATAATATACCTTTGATTATATAGCCTCTTAAAATAAACACAGTGGTCAAAATGACATCTATTATAACCTTTTTATGTCATAAACCTATCAAATTTTAACTACCACTTCCTTGGAGCTTGCTTCAGCCCATACAATCTCTTCTTTAACCTACAAACCAAATTCTCCTTCCCTTTTACCTCATACCCTTGTGGCTGCTACATCTAACTCTCTTCCTCCAAATCCCCATNTTTTTACATCTAACTGTTCAAGATGCAAATATTCTACCGCCACTAGACTTAAAATAGTTCTAATTGAAGTCATTTTAACAACAGGAGAAAATATTTCATCAAATTATATACCTTTATTTTGTGCAAACACCTTTACAACAAGTCTAGTCTTGTACCACTTCTTTCCTCTATCTTCTTCCTTCAACCTATAAACCCATTTATTCTGCAATGCCCTTTTTTCTGCAGGAAACTTAACTAGATCCCAAGTCTGGTTTCTTACCAATGATTCCATCTTCTCATCCATTCCTTTCTCCCACTTCTTTCTAGTTTCTACCTGCATTGATTTTTCATAACATTCTGGTTCACCAGAATTAGTCATCAATAAGTAATACAGTGAAGGAGAGAATCATTCAGGGGGTCTACTTAACCTGGTATACTTTCTTACATTTGTAGGAGTTTCAGGTACCTGTTGTTGCTCTTGATTTTATGGTGCCATTGGAACTTCATTTTCTTTGATTTCATCAAGCACTGTGTACTCTGTGTTTTCCTCTTCCTCTTTCTTTCCCTGCAACTGAGCTTTATACATGACCTTTTCATTGAATACTACATCTCTACTCCTAATGATTTTCTTTTTTTTCATAATCCAATAAACAATAACCAAAATCATCAACCCCGTATTCAATAAAGGTACATTTCTTGGATTTAGCTTCAAGCTTTGTTATATCATCTTTATCAATATGGACAAATGCTTCACAACCAAAAGTTCTCATAAATGAGTATTTTACCTGTTTACCTGTCCATGCCTCCTCTAGAATCCCACCATCCAAAGCACTTGAAGGCCCTCTGTTTATTAAATAAACAACAGTGTTTATAACATCATCCCAAAATTGTAAGGGAAACCCTGCATGCAATCTCATAAACCTTTCATGATCCATGATCGTTCTGTTCATCCTTTCTGACACACCATTTTCTTGTGGTGTTACAGAGACTGTCTTCTCTCTATGAATTCCATTGTTTGAACAGTAACTCTCAAACTCCTTTCTACAGTATTCACCTCCATTATCATATTTGAGACATTTCAACCTTTTTCCTTTCTCATTCTCATCCAAATCTTTCCACTTCTTAAAAATATCAAAAACATCAAATTTCTTTCTAATGCAATAAACCCATATTTTTCCAGTTGCATAATCAATAAAAGTAACATAATAATGGGAGCCACCAAGAGATTGTACATGAGTTGGTCCCCATACATCTGTATGGGAAAGCTCTAAATTTTCACTCTTGTTTTGTTTCATGTTGGAGCAGGGCCCCACAGCTACAGGAGAAGCTGCCATTTTTGGAGGATAGAGAGTTTTGGCAAGAATATAAGAGATAAGTTAAAGGCATGATGCTGTAGCACATTTTCTGTTGTAGATCAGTGCCAGAAATTGTGACTATCGGGACAAGGAAGTCAAAGGGAAAGAGTACCTGAAGCGGCCGAGAAGAGAGAGCTCAACCACTACATTGAAGACAGTGGCGACGATAGGAGGGCTCAGCTGCCCTCATAAATGGAGAAGGAGCAATGGGTCGAGGTATTAAAGACAAAGGATAGAATGGGATCAACCGAGGAAGCAGCACCCCATACCCACGATCAGCACCGAAAATCATGGAATACTGCAGAAAGCTGCGGGTGTGACCAGTAAGCGGCAGTTCAAAGTACAGATAGGCCGACTGTCACAGTTAGGGTTTTGGGTTACTGTTGGGAAAGGCCCACAGTGTTGTAACATGGTGAGACCTTCGAGCCACCTATTTAAGCATGTATTTTGTATTGTAAAAGGTTAGCTAGTAAATGGTTGGTTTTTAGATGCCTAGTTGCTTAAGTTGCCACCAGTATTGTAAGAAGAGCCGAGCTCTGGTTCTGTTGTAAAACCTATAGTTATCTTACTTTAACCAGTAGCCGACTCCTTGAGCATGAATGCAAAAATCCACGGGGATTGAGAGAGAGAGAGAGAGAATATATTGTAAGAAGAAACATTATAGAAGAGAGAAGAGATCTAAGAGAGAAGGGCTCCCGGCTGTGTGCGTGGAGTTTCCCAGAAGATCTCGAGTTGCATAATAGGTTGCAGTGGAACTATGTGTACTCTATCAAGATATAATAAAACACAGTTCCTGTGGACGTAGCTTCCCAGCTGGAAGTGAACCATGTAAAATCTATGTGTTATGCGATTGTTCATGTGATTATGCTCTATGTATTTGCTATTTGTTATCTATTACATGAATGTTTCTTATCAGTCAATGAATGCATGTATGCTATCCTTCAGTTTACAGTGACTTAGAAAGTTAAATATAAGTTGGATGTGTTGAGTATTCGGTATAAGAGTTTATCAGTGTTGATTCATGATAGCTAAAGTTACAGTGTTAAGTAGCTTGGTATGTTAGTTCAGCGAGTTGAACATAAGTGATGTTAAGTGTGTTAAGCTATAGGAAGTTTAAGTGAAGTTGCTTAACACCTTGGTGAAGGTTGACCGAGCTATTATACCCAAGGATAAAGCATCTAGGCTTTGTGTGCGCATGAGCACTTTGAGTCTGTTTGTAAGAAGTATCTTAGCACAGAAAGGTGATATCACACTATCGGAGGAGTTGCAGTGTGAGATATCACAGGTTTTGGGTTGAGTAAGAGAGAGAGTCACGCGTCACCCACGAAGCAGCAGTGCGATAGAGTCAAGCTCGTCGCAGATCCATGAGGAAGAAAGTTACAGCGACTTGCAGAGAGACCTCGCTGGTTAATAAGAATCGTGCAACCCTAGGATGCTATAGAACCTGGTTGAGGAAACCTGATTCTTCAGCCAAACCATTAGGATCACTTCGGGTGAGACTTCAGGTCGTTCTGCGGTCTGTCGCTGAAAGGGCCAGTGAGCTAGGGGTTTTGTTGGTACACGACAGTAAACCCGGGTTTTCCCCACACAACCAACATTTCCCAACCTTGAGAAAACTAAATCTCTTCTATTTTTCATAAACATAGTTCTCACTGAATTCCAAACTTACCTGCTTCAAATATGGAAGAAGCTTCCTTGAGTGGAGAATCTACATCCCCTTCTCACTCATGTGGCCAAGCCTATGATGCCACAACACTGCATATATTTCTCTGGAAGCTACATAGATAGAATAATCGGTATTATGAGGACATAAATATAATGTACCTATCCTATCTCCTTTTTTTATTACCATTGATCTTTTAGTGACCTTCCACCATGTTTCTCCAAACGTAGACAAACAGCCGCCACCTCCCAACTAGTCTATTGAAATCAGATTTCTTTTCATAGCAGGAATGTGCCTTACATATTTTAGCAGCCAGTCAGTTCCATTATTTAACTTAATTTGTACCTTACCCTTTCCAACAATTTTACACAGTTCATCATCCCCCAATAAAACATGTCCAAAATCACCTTGAAAATAATAATGAAATAATTTCCTATGGGGTGTAGCATGACATGAAGCCCTTGAATCTACCACCCAGTAATCACTAGTATTATCTAATTCAAGAATCAAAGCATCTTGTAACACATCACCAGCTACATTCACTTCCTGGGTAGTCTCTTGATGTATGTCTCCTTTCTTCTGTTGATCTCTATAGTCTTTCTTCATATGTCCTTTCTTACCATAGCTCCAGCACTCTATTTTTCTAAATATGGACTTGAATCTACCCTTTCTAGACTTTCTGCAGTTACATGGAATGTTTCCTCTCTCCTTTTTTCTCCCTCTGCTCTCCATGGTCAACACATTACCTTATGTCTCACATGTGCTTTTTCTTAGCATTTCCTCACTAAGAATAACACCAACAACATCATCAAACTTAAGAGTGTTTGAACTAGGGACAAAGTTACTTACAGCCATGACCAAGCTATTCCAGCTTTCTGGCAATGAACATAAGATTAGAAGATCCCTAACCTCATCATCAAAGTTCACTTTTACAAAACTTAAGTAACTCGTAAGTGTATTAAACTCATTTAAATGATCGACAATAGATCTACCTTCCAACATCTTCATATTAAATAAACGCTTGATTAAAAATACCTTGTTAGAAGCCGAGGGTTTTTCGTAGAGCTTACCCAATGCACTCATCATGCCCTTTGATGTTTTTTCTTTAGAAACATTGAAAGCCATCGATGAAGCCAGGAACACTCATATTGTTCCCAATGTATTTTTATCAAGAACCTCCCATTATTCATCCTTCATAGCCACCAGTTGTTTTTCTTTTCTGCCCAACAATAGGTACAGATCCTTCTAGTACAAATAGTCCTCCATTTGCATCTTCCATAACTGATAGTTTTGGCCATTAAATTTCTCAACCCTAAACTTTTCTTCTTCTGCCATTGCTCCCACTCGAACTAGGAACCCTTCTTTCCTGAGAGTTTACCAGTGAAATTGACCTTTTGGCTTTGATACTAATTGTTAGAAAATAGGACCACAAAGCAATAAAAAAAATAGAGTTAAATCATTAAACAAGATGAAAAACACATTAAACACATTATAGAGAGACACAAATATAATGTGGTTCACCCAAACAATGGGCTACGTCCACAAAGAAATTGCCAGTCCTTTTATTACAGTCCAGAAAGATGAAGGGATACCACCTGCAGCAAAACCGTTGTGCTTCCTCTTCATGCTCTCACAATCTCCCTCACACAATCACAGAGATTGTTTACAATGCTATAATACCATACGTAGCCGTGTTACAATTCTTTCTTTTATAGGGGAAAAATACCATGGTAAAATACTATGTTTAACCCAATACCAGGGGTCCCCATAACTGATGGCCAACACACATCCGCGAACCCCAAAGCAGGGGGAACGAGTGTATAGTACACTTGGGGTACAAACATGACTGAATAATATCTCTGGATCTGGAATATCAGGCTCCACAACCAACAAAAACATGGACATTCACACATAACATGTCATTTTGACACCATTTTAAATCATCCAAATAGTTAATACATTCGATTAATAACAGAATTAAAAAAAAACAAATATGAAGCTGAAACTTTATTCTGTTCCAAAAAAAAATAGAATTTCCATCATGCGATCTTTCTCATAGCATATGGCAGTTTCATGCCTTGGTTTCAGCTCAGGTCATTCTACATGCAATCTTTGGGAAGGGTCATTTCTTCATGGAACTACAAGTTTTCATGCAGGCTTCCACAGTCTATACATAGACTCATCCTTTCCTGCAAAATATCCTTCAACGATCTTCTTGCAACACCTAAAAACATTATTCATGAGGCACATAAATGTAACGGGTGCATTTGGTATTACTACAAACTCATAAGATTGGTACCTTGCTTCGAGGGATATCTTATGAACATTTTCATCCGTGAACCTTACCTGCTAGTCGCTAGACCTCAAGTCATTTCTGGAAAATAATTTTTCTCTTCTTATTCGATCCAAGGGTTCAGCACTTCTAGGAAATTGATACTTGTTCTTCATAGTGAATTTGTTCAGCTGTTTATAATCAATACACAACCAGATTGTATCATCTTTATTTTTCACAACGAGGGATGGTTTTTTCCAAGAAAGCACACTCGATATGAGGTACTTCTTTTCCTACAATTCTTGTAGCTGCATTTTTAGCTTCAGCATTTTTTGTATGCTCACCCTACAAGGTGTATGGGATACTGTTTCTACTCATGACGCAAGTTCAAGGGTAAAATTAGTGTCACTCTTCACTAGAATTTCATCAGGAAGAACATTCCCAACTTCCTGTAACGTATGAAACCCCTCCAACCTAGGAGTACCATTCTCTACTATCTCCAAAACATGAGATGCATATACCCTGCAACCTTTCCCATAGAATTTCTCCACCTACATTATGGAATACTTTCTTCCCGATATTACTTTTGGAAATCCTTTCACAACCCTTAGGTTTCCTTCTTCATCCAAGCACTCAAAATTATTGTTGTAGCAATCAAGTGTTTCTCTGTGTGCTTCCAACCAATCCATTACAATGAGAACATCATATGATTTAAGTGGAAAAATATTCAGATCGACCCAGATTACCAACCCATCCATGAATAATGGACGTTTTGTTACCACCACACTGACTTTCTTCTTGATTCCAATGGCTAATTGGACTAACCATGATCTTCTATGTTTTGATTTCTTCAAAGTGCCTATCTCAACAACTCCAGGGGTGATATAGCTATGAGTCAATCTAGGGTCAATCAAAATAGAAACAGTCTATTTAGCAATCTCACCCTCAACTTCCACCATAGTTGAGTTATGACCTGCTCGATGGTCTTCTAATGCTGCATAAATTTTAGGAATGATCCATGCTTCCTGACCCACAGTTTCAGTTTCTTGGGTGCTAGGGGCTTGGCCCTCATTCCTATTCACAGGTGGACAATTCTTGTGCATATGGAATCCTCCACATCACCAACATTTGAGTGGTTCCTTTAGCTTTTCCTTCATTATTATGTCCGGTTGAATCACATCTTGTGATGGCTGCCTTCGCTTCTTCAGGAGGTGAGAAGTTTTAAAATATTTCTTCCTTGGTTTAAGCTTTTAGTTTTTCTTGTGGGAATTTTTCCTACTCCCTTCTGCCTCTGTCAACTGATGCCCAAATTTTATCTGCCTTTGGAGATCTGCCAAAATCTCCAGCATGGCTGTAATCAACTAGTTTTGTTCTCCCATATCTTTAACCAACCTTTCATTTTCTTCCTTGCAATCCTGTAACTTTGTCCTCAAGATTCTTATGGTAACTGCAACATCTAGGAAACTCTCTTGTTCCCCCTTCCAAGTAGTCTCAACTCCATGACATTGGGTATTGTAAGCTTGAATTACATACCTTTCTTCATGTGGACAAATATGGCACAAATGGGGTCCGCCACATCTCCAACATTTGAGCAGCATTCTGCCCTCTTGTGGATCCCTTGGCTTTTTCCCCATAGCATATTTTTCATGCTCACAAGGATCTCACACATCATTCAAGCTGTTAATTTTATTGTCGTTGATCTTCTTTGACCTCCCTAGGTCAGATCAAGATCAATTCTTCAATCTACTCTGTGGTTCTATAAAATGTTTTAACATCATTGTTTGTTAGTCAATCTTAGAAATTTAAATAATTACTTACAAGTTGCTTCTTGTAGTGACAAATGGTCAATGGGTCTTTCATTTTGTTGGCTAAGTTTAGCAATTCTTCTAATTAGCACTCTTCTTGCTGTAGTTCTTTTCTACAATAGCGACTTTCTTGCCTCTATCACTTCTCTCCATGGCCCATTGAGGCCCAAATTTGCAACATGAGCTCTAATACCATACTATCAAGTCCCCTCTCGCCTTGGAGGAGTAAACACGATCATTTATTCTACCTAAGTTACCCATCTATTATACTCAATGGATTCTACACGCATTTGATGATTCCTGTTTCCTTTTTTTTAACCTCTTTCATATATACACAAGCAAGAATTTCCCTCCTACTAACATTCTGTTCCAGACCATGTATTGATTCTTTATCTTCCCCAAATCGCAGAAAGATCAAATGGTTGAGAAGAACATATTAACCCAAAAAATACCTCACTAAGCTCTCTATGACCTACACCACTTCATGACCCTCCATTAGACCCCCACACCCTAAAAAATGCTTAAGGATGAAGAATAGGGCTTAAAAACCCCAAAAAGGAGCCTAAAATACTCTCCTAGGGGCTAAGGCCTCCAAAAAGGGGCTAAAACCCCTCAAAGGAGCCTAAAACCCTAAAAGGAGCTGAAGTTAGAGTGGAAGGGGCTAAAATCCCAAAAAAGGGGCTAAAGCCCGGACCAAGGGCTTAAAACCCTAAAACCCCTAAAAAAGGTATAAAAGGAGGGTGGGGGGTCACTCTCAAAACACTTCTCCCTTGCATACTGTTATGCTACCCGTGGATGCCTTGAGACACCTTTGTCTCTCAAGCCACCCACACTCCCTCTCCTCCATTTCCATTGAGCCATTGCTCCCCCATCCAAGAGAGGCGCTTCCACAAGCTAAGGCATGGTGGCCCATTTCCACCAGAGAAGGTATAGCTTGTCTTTCATGTTTTGTTTCTTTGCTCTTAGTTTTGTTTACTTTCTAACCAATATTTCATTTGAAGGTTTATGTTTAACGTTGTTTTGCAGGTTTTATTGTAGCATAGGATTTGTTTGTAGGTTATTGGAGGCGGAACCCTAACCCTTGTTTGCAGAGGGGTTCACCATTGCTTCTCTCTTCTTTATGTTCTTAGTTTAGTTGTTGTCCATTTACATTATGTTTTCATTTTTAGCATTTATCCATGTAGGAACCTACCCTTCTATCCTATATATAGAAGGGAGCCATTCTTGCCCCTGTAGCAACGAGAAATCCCTGCTACAAAACCGGCGACCATACCAGGTTGATCCCATAGGATCCCTGGTCCAAATTTTTTATTTTCAAGTATTATTTTTTATTTTTTGCCCTAGTTTATAAAAATTTCCTATTAAATTCACTTTAAATCCAATTTATTTTCTGTTATCAGTACTGGTGAAGCCTCTACTAGGCAAAACCGAGTCAATTTGGCCACAGCACAAGTTACTGTCGGCTGGATCTGACTCTGGACCACAAAAAAACCCAAATCCGGGGCAGGGCGCTCTTATCAGACCTGAAAGTAAGGTGAGGACGCACTTAATGGACAAACAAGTGCACCCAGGGTGCACTTAATCCCCCAATAAGTGAGACTTCAACCCAAAAACATAGTCCATGACTGTTTCTACATTCTGTGCAACCCCCTCGCCTGTTTCTGAAAAAATATTGCGGCCCTCTCGCCAGATTTGATTAGAAATGTGCAGCCTGTCAAACCAAAATTCAACTTCAGTTTGATAGAGGTTAAATTTTAGTTTCATAGGGACTATCAATGTTGCTCAGCCGCCTCTATCGAGTACTGCAAGTTAATTTCAATTTTTGTTTTAATTTCTGCAATTTCTTTTTCAAACAATGTGTAAATTCCAAGTAAATGTTAGGGCTTAATCAAATGAATCTAGCTTAAATAAAATCAACCTAAGATGGACTATCTTACTTACCCTTCCTCCTCTACCCAATCATCACCCTCGGGGGTATTCTGGGATACAACGAAGGGGAAGCTCGTATAGATCTAGGCACTCCACTATATTGCTCCAAACCATTAAAACCAGATGACCTAGAAGGTAGAGGGGGTAGAGAAGGAGGGATTCTCACGGCACTAAGCATCCTCCCTATTGACCAACCTTACATCTGGGAGGTGACCTGAGGATTTATAGATGGGCTTAGTCCCATTGTGTTGAGAGCCCAGCACCTTCTCTTGGTTGAAGAGAAATATCAGTGTGAGGTATACATCTAGTTAGGCCATCAACATTCATGGTTAATAACTGCATTTGTTCACAATTTATGATTATTCAATGCTTTCCTACATAAACACAATGACATGAAATCTACCATGATGAATTCATAAACCATTTGCAGCAACCAAATACCAGAAAAACAAACAAACAAATACACCATACCAACTAATTAACCCAACTCAGTTCATCACGCTGAGTGAGCCTTAAAATTTACCAATTTTTGCTAAGTACAAAAAACTTTGTAGTCTTTGAGGACATAAGTCCCTAACTACTTCAACTGTGGGAAGTACTTGGGCTCTTCCCAGAAACGCATTGTGAGGAGTACCACAGGAACCCCAAAGTAGCTGGTCGTTGAGAGGAATTGCCAGGAAAAAGGGGCAACGACCCCTTCCGATTGAGTAGAAACACCTGTGAGGAACAAGCCAACCATTGTCTTCTGGCATTCTTGGTGTCCGAGTGACCACCTACAGCCAATAGGAAGCCACTAAAACCGGGGTCGAAATATCATTCCCATCATCTTGATAAAATCTAACACAATTGATCCCTCATGCTCTTCCTCATTCCTAAGAGACGAACCACCAGAATTTGGAACACTCAATTGACATCATCAAAACTGCTCTCAGCAATATCCCACACCATCAAAGGGCCACATAGTCTCTAATTCTAATTCAACCCCATATCATTCTGAACCATACCTCCACACCGCACCATCAAGCCCCATGGTTGGTGCGAATCCGGATCCATTTTTCGGCCTAACTTTAGTAAGTGGACCCATGTCCACACCACAACCTGGCAAGTGGCCTAAGCACAGTCATGTAGACTGTCATTAGTCAGCTACCACCACCTATAGTGACCATCCAAGATGGCGCACTTGCAACACACAAGGGCAACGGCCCCTCCACACACACTGCTCCTCCTGTCGCACAGGGGGGCAGTGGACCATCCACTTACATTTCCCCTACTATCATACATGGGGGAAATATCCCCACCACTCATACGATCCCCCCGAAAACACTTGGGGGAATTGGCCCATCCACAATGGTGCCACCACAAGCACCCTCATCTATGCAGATGCATTATGCACCTGCAAAACCCACCACCATCGTAGCCCCAGCCCATATCAACTTGGGGTCGAATCTACCCTTCATGGTTCATATTAACTTGCCTGATTTGGATAGATTAACAAATGACCCCATCTGCCATCAAGATTTTTGGCCTCCAATGCCAACTAAGCTGCCATCAGACATCCCCAAGTTTGAAGGCAAAGCAGGGGAATGTCCCCAATACCACATAATGACATTCCATCTATGGTGCTCCTCCAACAGCATCATAGATGACTCCATCAGGATGAGGCTATTCCAACACACCCTTATAGGTGTTGTGGCCAAATGGTACATTGAGCTACCATAAGCCAAGTACCCCGACTTCAACTTCCTAGCCTTCATGTTCCTACAGTATTTCCAAATCCCTGTCAGATATGATGAGGGGGTGGAGATCCTTCTATCCTGCCGTCAAAACACTACCACTCATATAACTGACCATATCCATGAGTGGTGGCGATGTCGTAGCCTATGCAAAATCCAACTTGATGATAGGATCTTCTTGGATTGGTTCCTTAAGACCTTGCTCCCACCCATAGCAAAGGACGTCACATCCGAAGTTCCTCAATCTGAAGAAGAGGCCATACTGAAAGCTCAACAGTTTGACCTGATCTATGCTCATTCTAGATATCTATACACCGTCATTCCAGATGCTCCCCATTTGAGTACCTCCTACCACGATGCACTGGGGGCATCCCATGTTATGGATGGCATCATAGGCTTGATCTCCCAATAGCCGCAGCATCACACGACACCACCTGTCGTTACACCACAACCAAGCAACACTGCTAGTGTCGCTTACCAGAACCAATCTCTGGACTACACAAGAATGATGTCCCAGTTCGGAGCAACAACTTCCTATGCACAACCTGCACCATCGCAACAAATTCACGCCATGGCTTGGCCAACATAGCAGTATGTGGGGAAAATGCCCACATTTGTGGCACCACAACCCCCACAAATATACTATGCATCGCCAGTGCAACCAGTTCAATCCCCCACCCCCGCTCCACCTGCCCCGCTAGGACAAGTGTTTACACAACAAAACCATCCCAACTAGCCTGCACCCAAAAATCAACAAGGGCAAGCTCAAAATAATCGGTCCCTCAACCAAGGCAATAACCAATCACGGGGAGGCGGTCAACAATCAAACCCTCCCAACAATGCCATGGAAAACCGCCCAACCCAAAACGCCCCATGAGAGAATGCACCAAGATGTAACACCCCGTTGCGCACAAACAAACCATGCACACTCTATGATGTTTATGGGCACTACACATTCAAGTGTCCCCTCATGGTTCATGCAAAGCAATCCATTCAAAACAAGGCCCATCAAGCTACCAATCAAGCCCAACCCAACCCGGCGCCAAGAGGACCTCTCCCCATGGTGCTTCAAAACCCACTACTAGTCCAAGGATTGGTGGAAACCGCACCCCCTCCCCAACCTAATCCCAATGCTCTAGGAGCACCTCCCATGGCTGAAACAGGTGTTCACCACTTGCTAGCCATGACGACTAAAGAAGTTAACTTACAAACTAGACGAAATCAGTACGGTACCACCACTGAACCCGCTGACACATTAGCGGCATCAACATCCAAAAAAATCAACCTAACTCTTCAGTTACCCCCATTCTCACACCCCCCTATACACGGGATTTCCAATAACACCATGGAAGTTGCAGTCAGCTATAGCATTGTGGATTATTTGGCCCAAACACCAACCACCATGTCCGCTCTTGAGGTACTTAAGATGTTCCCAATGCAGTGGAAATCCTTACTAGCCACCCTTGGGGTAGTAGACCCCTCTAACTCCAAGTTGATCACATTCAACACGGAGAATGGAGAACCATGCATGCCATCCACCATTTCCTTCCAAATCCCGGTGTCTATCCAGAACCTGGTTGTGCACCAATGCATAGTGGATGAGGGGGCATCCATGTGCATTATGTCCACCCTGGTTTGGCAAAAACTCAGATCACCAATTCTGCAACCATCCTCCACAACTCTGCAGGATTATGATGGACATCCCACTAAAGCCTAGGGAATCCTCCCCCATGTCCCCATCACATTAGCCGGGAAGACAATGTTGATCGACATAGAGGTCATCAATGCTCAACTGGACTATAACCATCTCCTTGAAAGAAGTTATATGTACGCCATAAGAGCGATCGCATCAATTGTCTTTTGTCTCATGATGTTCCCCCACAAAGGGAAGATTGTGATGGTTGATCAGCTCACCTACCATGATCCGCAAGGGTTAACAGCACCTGCCAATGTTATCCCTACCATCACCACCATTGAGCTGCAAGTGATGACCATACATGCCCATGTCGGCCCTACAATCAACACTATGGTTAAAAACACACAAGCCTCCCCATTGTTGAATGTGGGCCATGGGTTGTTTGCTGATACCACCATGACGGCTCATTTCCCGTTGGTGTCACCACCACTGACATAAAATGAAACTACAGAGTTGTGCATGGTCTCATCCAACACCGCTGCACCCAAACAGCAACCGCAGCCACAGTCCCAACCACAACCACAACATCATCCGCAGCCGCAACACCAACAGAAGCCACAACATCATCCTCAGCAGCAGCATTTTACGCAGCCGCAACCACAACCGCATCCCCACATGCAACCAGTAGGGAGTTATCTAGGCTAATCTCTAGTCCATATGATTCCCTTCCTCTTCCCCCCACCTGGTGTCATGAGCAAGCCGGTCATGGCCACCTTAATCCTACCCAACTTTATGTTGGGAATCCTGGTGTGGTATCTTGATCCACTAGCTCAAACAGCAATGCCCCATGTTATCTTAACCTCTGTGCAACCCATCGCAGTCGAGTCTCACCCTCCACGTGCTCCGCAAAAGCCAACAGCTGCACCCGCACCTACCTCACCCCACCCAAAAAGGGTCAGAGGAAATAATTCCAAAGCCACCGCAAAACCATGACAAGCCCCACCTTGTGCTATCTGTGAACAACAGGGCCAACCAACTTAGAATTGCACTGAAATCCTAGTGATCCATGTGCATTTGGATGCCATGGATACAAACAAAAACATCCTCGTGGTTGAACTCCCAACCGCGCCAATAGTCAGGAACAAGGCATTAAGGACAAACCATGCTTGCGCCCTTTGTGTCTTGTATGGACATTACTCCCAACATTTCCAAGACCTTCCTGAATTTCGAATGGCTCTCACTAACCTCCATCAACATTCCCTTGAGTCTGAGATCACCTTGATTAAAGAAGTTCACCCACCACCTCCTTCGTCAAACACCATGTCCATTTACATGATGTCCAGTTCTACTAGCTCACTCATCTCCTCCCCCACCGATGGTCCATCAGACCTGTCTCCTTGTTTCTTCAGCAACAATTAGGAGATACTTGAAGCTCTGACCACCCCAGAATACCCGTGGCCCAACATGCACCATCGCTTGTTCTTCCTCCTTGAAGAACTTGTGTCACAATTTGACCAGTTTTCCATGGAGACCAAAAATTTCATCCATGGGAAGGTTGACTGGTTCAAGAACCCTATCCCAACACCAGATGCCTTCGAAGAAGGGAATATGGTGAATATTTCACCAACCATTAAAATCAACATCTCAACTAATTCTGATATTGTTGAAGAAATCATGTTGGGCACATCTTGCTCCCCGGAAGAGGTCGATGCCTACAAAGCTCTCTTCCAAGAATTCCGTGACATCTTTGCCTAGTCTTACACTGAAATTCCCAACCTAGATCCATCCATTGTGGAACACCACATCAACACATGCCCTAATGTGGTTCTCATACACCAAAAGAAACCACCTATCCATCCATCCAAATTGGGTGCAGTAAAAGCCAAGATATAGAAGCTGCACACAACCGGCTTCATTTATCCCATTGCATACACCACTTGGGTTTCTAATCATGTTCCTGTGAATAAAAAATAGGGTACCATTCGTGTTTCCATAGACTTCTATGACATCAATGGGGCATGTCCCAAAGACAACTTCCCCACACCTTTCATCGACCAGATCATTGATGCATGCACCGAACATGAAGTATTTTCCTTCATGGACAGTTTTTACAGATATAACCAAATCCAAATCCGAAAACAAGACCGTTATAAGACAACACCATGGGGCATATTTGCTTATCGAGTCATGCCCTTTGGCCTGAAAAACGCTGGAGCCACCTTCTAACACATGATGGTACACTGCTTCTAAGACCTCGTTCACATCATGTTGGCTTGTTTCGACAACCTCATCGCACGGTCGTAGAAGAAAACACAACACATAGACGACTTGCGACAAGTCTTCATACGATGTCGCTAGTGCGAAATCTACTTGAACCCATTCAAGTGTGTTTTTTGTGTCCCCTCAGGCCATCTACAAGGATTCATTGTGTCACACAAAGGAATTACCGTTGATCCTTGGAAATTCCAAACAACTTTCCCTCTAATGTCACCCCTTTGAGTGACAATGTTACAACTTGTATTATAGTCTTTCCATTTTTGTTTTACACATTTTTTCCAAATTGAGTCTTATGTATCGTTTCCTCTCATTGCTTCAGATGGAGCACACCTTAGACCGATATATGGGATTCGTAGATGGAGCAAGCAGATGGTCTTTGAACCTCACCTCGGCTGCATGGGTAATCTACTCCCCATTGCACGAGTTGATCCACATCGACGGAATATGCATGGGCACCACAACCAACCACCAGGCTGAATATGATGGTGTCAATGGCCTTTTGTCCACCGATCTCCAATTAGGCATTCACCATCTCGATGTCTTCTTAAACTCCCAGTTGCTTGTTTCTCAGTTGAACAACCACTATTGAGTACGTGATCCTTGCCTCTTTAGAAAGTACCTGCCGCACTAAACAGATGGTTAGAACATTTGAATCCATCACATTCACACATGTTCCCAGAAACCTCAATAGTGTCATAGATCAAATGGCTAACGATATTCTAAATTGGCACATCCATAATTGCATATGGGAAACATACAACCATAACATCATGCATAATCATGTCTAAAAAATACACACACAGTGTAATAATACATCACATAGGCATTTGCATTCCATAGTATCATAACAAGACTCACATAATAAAACCATAAAAGTGAATCCACTTGCGTCAAATATATATATATATATATATATATAGAGAGAGAGAGAGAGAGAGAGAGATATATATATATATATATATATATATATATATATATAGATATATAGATATAGATATAGATATAGATATAGATAAATCGATCAGTCACATGTCCAAAACATGTCCAATACAAAAATGAGAAGCCACATATGCTTTCTCAGCAGGATACACATAAGCGACACAAAAACCCTAAGTGCACCAACGCACTCAGGACAGCCTCACTAGGCTACTAATCTGACTCAGACTCATCATATGACTTGACGTTATCATCTTCCGAAGAGGACTCATCCTCTGCAAGAAGATCACCTCTCGCCACCCGACAAAAGTGCTCACAAGCCACTACCATCTTCCTCATCACACTAGTCAACTCTGGAGGAAGGTTGTGAATAACGGAAATCATTTTAGTATTCAGGTGCTGCCAACCATCATCTAACACTCCAGTAGCAAGCTGCTCCATATACGGCACCAGTCCATCCATATCCCATTGTCGCCTACGGGAGCTCCTGGCAGGAATTTCCACAGGAGCTATGTTAACAACCCACCTCCGATGCCCGGGTGGCGGGCGAGGACCAACATCTGCATATACAAAAAAGGACACTATCAGTCCACATATATCAATATGCAAACTACCAACCAGCTCAACTACACTATGTTTAAAGATGAACATAAAAACATCACGCATACATACCAGCTAGTCCCCATGCCTGGCTAGGAGGTCGGGGCATCTTAGGGTCTCCCTGGAAATCCATACCTGCATACAGGTACTCCTCAATCACTAGAGGAAGCTGGAGCCACTGCTCCAGCAACTCCTCTATAAAAAAGTGTCCCACTCTACCACCACCCTCCTGGATCATCATCTGGCACCATCTATACATCCGAGGCTCCCGCGGACCACTGTCTCGCACAGCCCGATGAGGACAAAGTGTAGGTACTTTATCAAAGAAGAAGGCACACAAGAAGGAGCCAAAACAAAAACAAGCACCAGTAGTCTTTGACTTGTTCAGCTGACGCCAAACAGCCTCCAGATACATCTAGCCCCATGCATAATTTGTGCCACCTATAGCATGCTCTACTAGCTATAGCTGACCACCAGAAATCTTGTGCCCCCCCATGGAACCCAATATATGCTGCAACAAGGTCCCCACCGCTTGTGTGGACAAATCCTCGATGTCACACATTAGGATGTAAGAACCATGCACATACGTCATAGTGTAACAGTGCCAATCACACAGATCCTCCGATGTCTCCCCCCGAGACAGCATAGGTACCAAGTCACCAACCACTCCCAACATAGGGAGCCCAGTAATGAAGTATACATCTACCGACGTAATCTCAATGCGCTGGCCCTGAAAGAGGAACACCTCCTCATCAAAATCCCAAAAACCTATCAGTGTTTGCATCAGCAAATGCAAGCTCTGCATGAGCGGTATCCTCATAAATTTCAGCAATCCACAACGGGATAATGTATCTCTAACATTCCCGTCACATAAGGATGCATCCATGACACTCTTGTAGTCTCTCTCTCTCCACTTAATCTCTAGCATCCTGCACAAGCAAAAACCCTGATGTGAGACATTGCCATGATCAAAAACACCCAAAAGAGGCTAGGGCGCACCTATTTGGGAAAAAGGAGCAATCAGGGTGCTCATAATTTCCCCACAGGTGTGCCTAGGGCACACATTTTCCTTCGAAAGGTGTGACTTGGCCCCCATGAAACCCCAAACTACTCATGGGGGGCCTCTAGGTGACCAAATCCAACAAATAAGCCACCAAAAAGATGAGTCTCAGTGAGAGCTTTTACATGCAAGTTGCAGCACTCAAAACTGTTGGTCGGATCAAAAGAAATCAGAAAATGAAGAATTAGGGACCACCTCTCCAACTCCACAATGAACAGTGACAATGACAGTTCACCAAGTGGACCCCACCCTTATATAGGCCCCATTTGACCTAATTTCTTTTGATCAACATAACAGGAGCATACAGACTCCGTTTGAGACGTCGTTTTTGCCACTGGTTTCATAATTCTTCCCTCTATGTCCTGATGAGACCATTGTCTCATGTTTAATAAATCAATTTCGATACCATTTCCCACCAGTCACCTCGATTGACGAGCCATGACATGACGATGCAAGTGTCTACGGACCTATAATTGTATCACACTTCCCGACCGCTACTCATGAGAGTTTTCAGGCCACCGCCTGTTAAGGAATGTAATTTTTAGTTTTGTTTTGTATTTTTAACACATAGTTGTCTTTTCTATTCACCGCACCTTATGCGGACCTCTGGACCACTGTCCACAAAATGATTTCTTTTTCTTGCATGTTTTTGGCATATAAGTGCCCCTGGACTTGCACTCACATCACATGTAGTCAAGTATGTTCACCGCAACACACACACACTCTCTCTTGACCTTTGTCTGAGAGCCACCTCGGTTTGCATTCCTCCTGCCACACTGACTCGCGAGCCTCTACCACGATCTATCCCATGCATGTATTGGTATGTTTGAGAGCCTTTTGCTCTGTCCATACTGGGCAGATGACCTTTGGATCTCTGTCCACCATCCTAACATTGGGCACCGCCTGTGCCACCACAATCAGTTGACCACACTAGAGTTTTTTTAAAGCTCTTTTCTAACTCGTTAAAACAATGAAAAGATAGCCAAGTGCAACTGCTTCCTTTCCCACTCACTAAAGTATAGGAAAGGGCATCTACATCGTCTCGTTTACCTCCTTTTGTGAACCATGTAGACCATTAAATCAAAAGGACCACCTTGGTGTATTCAAGCCAAGACCACTCCCCTCTGCATACCTTTATGCTTTCTCAAGCAGAGGGGTTGCACTTTATGAAAAATATCACCACGGGTTGTCATTAAGCTCTTTTCCATCCTTCTCATCAAGAAAATATTACCGAGAAAACTTGGTTTCGTTCATGCTCGTAAAATTATCTAAATGACCATCCAGTCAGTATAGGTTTAACCTTTTCCAGCCTGATTGGACTACCAACGATAAAGAAGTCTCTCATCCCCTATAGGATTGGAAAGTTCTTGTATGTATACTTTTATCCTTTTTTGGGCACAAGAGACTACCAATGAAAAATATCCCCCACTGGAGTGTTCTTCATGCTTTCAAACTCTCTAAAATTGAAGGCACCAACGAGCATTTACCTTCTCGGGCTCACTAAAAATCCATGAGATCGTACCATAACAGTGTCCCTAGACACCACCCCACAGAACGTCATTTGACAACATTCCCAAATTGGATCACCTTTGTTTAGAGTACTCTTCAATGTGTCTTCCTTAGATCCCATCAATATCAAAACTGTCCACCTCCTCCAAGTATTTCCCATCTGCAATGACATCCCAGGTATTACAGCTATGATCCCATTCCCATGAGTCAAGTTTCATTTTCTACCTGGTTCACCTGTCGTCATACTCTAAACAAAGGAAGCTTGAGTCCACTACACTCCCCCTACCCCTATTCAATTATTTCCCTCCCCCTCCTCCCCCCCCACCATTTAGTGGGTTAGTCCACAGATTGTCTCACACCTTTCGGTTATCTCTCTCATGCTCCTGGTCAAGGAAACATCATTGCCTTGACTAGGGGCAGGTCTCCCTCTGTCGACGCCAACACACATATTCTAGAGGATAGACCTAGAGGTCTCTATATCTTGGTTTCATTAATATCATTGATGAGTTTTTTGGACCACTTGAGAGGATTCCTTAGTGCCTCTCGGGATGGTTGTTTCTCACGTGCTCGACTCCAACTACATCATCGCACCATTGAGATCCGTACAGGGTTTGGTATACACAGTACTTAGTTGAAGCCCCCAGATGTCACCTGATTCTAGCACATTGATGAGTCTACTCAAGGGAGCTAAACAGGTTATGTCCCTTGTGATTTTCGGGTTGCGTTGGAGACAGTGTTCAAAAGCCCCAGCAGTGCTTCGATATACCTTTATGATTGATGCAACATACTTGTACCACAGAGACTCTGACTCTCAATCAGTGAGTCCACCCAGCTATGTACCATTCCATATCCAGCAAACCATCAGTCATGAAGATATAGCATGCCATGGGTCCAATGTACCAGATCAGTATTGTATTTAGCCTCACATGGAGGCAACCATTATTGTAACATTAGTTGTATATGATCGCCTCTTATATTTTAGAGCATAGATCAAATTATTCTTTTGACATTTTCATGAGTATGGGGATGCCCACCTCGTCCATATACATGTCACACATTATTTATATCTCACCCATTGATGGGAACCATATTAATACAAAAACCAAAAGCCACCATGCCCAGCCCCGGAAGCACCACCTCACCACAACAAATCCTATGATTCCCGTTAGCCATATGATGAGATCCTGCCCTCACACATTAGGGGGCAATCTGTTAACCCAAAAAATCCCTCACTAAGCTCTCTATGACCTACACCACCCAAGGACACCACTTCATGACCCTCCATTAGACTCTCACACTCTCAAAAACGCTTAAGGATGAAGAAAAGGGCTTAAAAACCCCAAAAAGGAGCCTAAAATACTCTCCTAGGGGCTAATGCCTCCAAAAAGGGGCTAAAACCCCTCAAAGGAGCCTAAACCCCTAAAAGGAGCTAAATTTAGGGTAGAAGGGGCTAAAATCCCAAAAAAAGGGCTAAAGCTCGAACCAAGGGCTTAAAACCCTAAAACCCCTAAAAAAGCTATAAAAGGAGGGTGGGGGGTCATTCTCAGAGCACTTCTCCCTTGCATACTGTTATGCTTCCCATGGATGCCTTGAGACACCTTTGCCTCTCAAGCCACCCACACTCCCTCTCCTCCATTTCCATTGAGTCATTGCTCCCCCATCCAAGAGAGGTGCTTCCACAAGCTAGGGCATGGTGTCCCATTTCCACCAGAGAAGGTATAGCTTGTCTTTCATGTTTTATTTCTTTGCTTCTTAGTTTTCTTTGCTTTCTAACCAATATTTTATTTGCAGTTTTATGTTTAACATTGTTTTACAGGGTTTATTGTAGCGTAGGATTTGTTTGTAGGTTATTGGAGGTGGAACCCTAACCCTTGTTTGTAGAGGGGTTCACCATTGCTTCTCTCTTCTTTTTGTTCTTAGCTTAGTTTTTGTCCATTTACATTACATTTTAATTTTTAGAATTTATCCACGCAAGAACCTACCCTTCTATCCTATATACAGAAGGGAGCCATTCCTACCCCTGTAGCAAGGAGAAATCCCTGCTACAAAACCGTAGAGAAAATCAACAGTCTATGTCAGTTCCACATCTAGAGACAAATCGACGAAGGAGAAGCATCTTGCATAAAATCAACTATGAGGGAGCTTCACTTGCGGAATTGAAAAAATATCAAAATTTCACTCTCACACCCCGCATCCTGCATGTGGAATGACCGTTGCGGAGATCGAAGTTGTGGAAATCAAAATTTACCATAATTCATTTCCGCATCCAGCAAATTGCGGAAAGCGGATTTCACCAAACGACACTTCTACATCCTGCATCCCGCATCCTGCAATTTGCTGAAAGAGAATTTCAAAAGGGAAAATGCAAAATCCAAACTTCTACGAAGCGCATTTATGCATCCCGCATCCCATATCTCTCATCCCACAAGTTACGCAAAGGGAATTGTGGAAGGGAAAATGTGGATTCCAAACTTCTGCAAAGCGCATTTTCACATCCCGCATCCTACATGTTGTGGAAAGGAAGTTGCAGAAGGAAAAATATGTGGAAATTAGATCTGTTCATGAGCATTCGGGCCATCATGAATCTAGCTGGTCTAGATCCATAACAACTTATAAAATTCATTGAAATAAAATTACATACAGATATACATCATTCATGAAATATACATATGCATAAATACATTCCATTAAGGAATTCATCATATTCATATTCATTTATAAACAAGTACAGTTGTAGGGATTGAAACACAAGAAATACTTATCTTTATCAAAATCTTGTCCCACAACCATCTATATCGCTGCAACATTCCACCCAACCATAGGCCAGTGTGCTCATCAATCTCTTAGCAACACTACCACCCCCGAGCAGGGCATGATTTTACCAAGGAATAAGGAACACTATAATACTCTCTCACAACCAAGAATACAATAAAACTCAGCTAAGCCAACACAGTTGGGTTTATCAAGATTACATAGGAAGTGGTTCACACATAGTTAAAATTCACACAAGACACATCCAGGCCAACTACCCATTGGGTTTATCACGCTAGAAAGGAGGTGTAAATACCGACTGCTAGGCTAGTGAGCTCAATCCCAGAGCTATGGACACCTGCACCAAATATATCCTAGCTTCTAAATCATCTACATAGCCAACACCAGGAATCATTCCCTTATCTGCTCCATAGTCCCTTGGGCTATGACTTCCCTATAGAGTGTTATCCCAGGTGTACAAAGAAGAAAACCAGACCCCCTAGATATTTCTGTGAGGTTCCTTTTTACACTAGGTTCATCACGCAGGTCCAAACTAAATTTCCATTTCCCTAAGCCAGTTCATAGACCACACAAGGGTGTACATACAACGATCATAGTTCTAGGTTGAAGAAAACATTACAAAGGCCAAGCAATGCACGCACACACGGCAATTACGAACTTATGAGCATTGCATGAGCCAAATCGATTGATGCAATCATAGAATCCAAATATTCTTGTTGGTTTATGAGTTCATAATGCAAAGCATAGTTTCAGGGTATGTGTGTTTAGGAAAACAATTGACAGATAGGAAAAATTGTGAAGGAGGAAACAAAACGAATAGGACATGAAAGAAAAAAATGGAAACGGGAATCATCAGACACGTGCAGAATCCATTGATTATAAGAGTTGCGTAACTCAGGTAGAATAAATGATCGTGTTTCCTCCTCCAAAGAGGGGTGGGACCTGACAATATTAGGGTCAATCCTATTACGGTTGAGGAAATACTTCGATTCTCTCCCCCATGCACTATTAGACACCTTCATAGTTTGAAAGGAATGGCTTACTTCTTACGGAGTTTTGTGGTCAATTTTTCCAATTTGAACAAGGTTTTCATGCACCTTTTGAGGAAAGGAGCTCCTTTTATCTCTGATGGGTGAGCCCAAAATTATTTCGATGCATTGAAGAAAGCCTTAGCATCGGCCCCTGTGCTTAGTCCACCCGACTATAGCCATGATTTCTTGTTATATGTGGTCACGTCTCATGAGACGATAGGAATGGTTTTGGTTCAAGAGGACGATGAGCTCCAAGAGCACATTATCTACTATCTTATTTGAAACCTTATTTATGTCAATCTTCAATACACTCATGTGGAGAAATTAGCCTTAGCTACCGTCCATGCGGTTGAATGGTTGATACATTATATACTCCTTCTCCAAACTATGGTTGTGGCTCATATCAATCCTTTTTGGTTCGTCCTAACTAGATGAATGATAGGGGGGGAATATAATCAATGGATTGTAATATTGTAAGATTTCAATCTCGAATTTGTTTCATCAAAATCAAAGAAATAATTGGTCTTTTCGGAGCTCATGTCAAATTTCCCTATTTTGGACGAAGTTGAGGCTCATGAAGATTCTTTTGTTGACGAGCATATATTCCTTATCTCAACTGTGGACCCATGGTATGGTGACATTATCATTTATTTACATAATTTGAAGGTACCTACTCACCTCTCATGGTTTGAGCGTCGACGTTTATGATGCATTGCTAAGAACTACCTCATTGGCGGTGACACTTTGTATCGTCATGCGGTGCATTCCATTTTGCGTCGGTGTTTAACTCAAGAAGAGGTTGAAACTGTTCTTAATGATTTCCATGGAGCGGTGTGTGGTGGTCATTTATCTGGGATTGCTACATCCCAAAAAATATTGAGAGAGGTTTATTACTAGTGGTCAATCTTCAAGTATTATGTTTACAGGGAATACTGGTTCACATCCCACTTCGTTGCACCCTATTATCACTATCGGTCCCTTCACCAAGTGGGGGGTTTATTTTATGGATTGCAACCCAGCTTCTCCTGGGGGGAACCATGACATTATAGTGTCCATGGATTACTTCACGAAATGGGAATAGGTTATTCCTACTATCAAATTCGACGATGAGATGACCGCTCACTTCGTGTTCAATCAGATCATTACTCGGTTTGGTATACCGAGATATCTTGTCACCAACCATGGCAAGAAATTTCAAAATAAGTTGATGGATGAGTTATATTCTGAAATGGGGTATAAAAAAGAGTATTCCTCTTTTGATTATCCTCAAGCAAATGGACAAGTTGAAGTTGTAAACAAGTCCCTTAAGTCCATTATGCAAAGAGTCATCACACAAAGAAAGAATAATTGGCACAGTATACTTACCCTTCTTTGTGGGCTTACTGAGCCGCCATTAATACTGCCACTAGTTTTTGTCCATATCAGTTAGTGCATGGAGTGGATTCAATATTGTCGATTGAATGTGAGATCCCTTCTTTGAACCTAGATGTAGAACTCTTACCAGAGACTTTCGACTTAGAAGAACGTTTGGTCCACTTACAAAACCCTGATTGTTGGAGTCATTATCCAACCAAACATCATTATTTGGATTATTTTTTGGGATATAGGGCAGACCCGGGTTTTTACACCAATCACTTCACACCAACAAAAGACCCACAGTGTTGGCCCTTTCGGCAACAACCTGTCAGCAAGTTGCAGTCTCACCCGAAACAGCTATGGGGTGCTGCAGAATCAGGTTTCTGCTAGCAGAAAAGGGATATTACTGTACCTTATCCTTTAATAACCTATAATCATATGACACAGATCTTTGACATTCACATATATAAATTCGCAGCTAGATAAACAGACAGTGACTTGTTTAACCCTTTACTGGGAATTCACAGCGAAGTTAGGATTTTAGCAGTGATCTTACTTATCAGATATATATTTATTAATGCAAGAAATAACATAACAGAAACAACACAAAGAACCACAACACTAGATATCACGTGGTTCACCCCCAGTGTAGGGGTTACATCCACATAACTGTGTTTTATTCAACTCTTTACAAAATCCACAGTTCTGATCTGCGCACTCAGCTGCAGATCCCTTCAAGTCCTCAAACTGCGCACTAAGTTGTAGTCTCTGCACACATAGCTGCAGAGGTCGTCCACGCACACAGCTAGGACTTAACCTTCTCTTACAGAATAGCCTTAGCTTCGCATCAATTCATCTTACATAAAAATACTAACCTAACTTCTTTACATGAGTGCTTATTTATACAGCGCACTATTACAAAACCATGGACTTAAACCATGGGCACCCCGAACCCTAAACCCTGGACTTAAACCATGGGTTTATTATAAAAAGAGGACTTTGACTCAATCCCGACACCCCTAAGACTATTTTGAGTTGTAACTCTGCTTACAAACTGCCATAAACCCACAGAGTTACCTACCCTAAGGACCATTAGGGTGCGCGCCCCAACAGGCCCCTAAGACTCACCAGTGTCTCGTCCTGGGACACTCATCTACTTTTCTGATGGTAGAATATTTTTGGCGAGACATAGTGCGTTGCTTGCTGAAGCCATACATGTGGTTGTCAACTGCTTGCTCCTTTCCTTCGTAATATTTATGCAGGTTAAGGCCTTCTGGATCTATCAGTGACCCCATCCTTCGATCTGCTTGCTGAACATTTGACCATCCACAACTTAGGGTCCCCAGAATTGTGTGTCAAGGTGCATAAGACAAACAGCCACCTCAGTTCTGCCAAACTAGGAGGATATATCTTGGGATGTTTCAGAGTTTTTCCTTGAAGATCGGTGCTTTTCTTTGTGCGACTTAGAGCACACTTCTGCCTTTCTTCCTTCCCCTTAGAGTGAACTTCTGCCTTTCTTTGTGTCTTGTTCGAGCATGGCTTCCTGGGTGGATTGCTTAGAAGGTTCTACAGACCTCTCTCCCTGGACACTCGTAATAACTTCTGGACTTTACGATCATTCGACATAGTGCTAACTGAAGAAACTCAAAGAAATGCACAATGTAGGAATTGCAGGTGGGTGTAGTTTCTTATATGATCCCACAAAAAAATATGTCATCATAGTGCATTAATGACACCGAATCTGATGGAGTGGTGGAAATCCTGTCCACACGGCGCCAGATTTTCCCAAAAATCTCATTATTATAGGCAGCTAGGGCAGTTCCCATGCCGGCGCCGCCAAGTCTAGTTTGTCCCATCCGTCACATTTTAGGCTACGACACACCTTTGATCTTCGACATAACCACTAACGTTAGCTTCACCTTGATAAGTACCTTCGACACAATATTAACCTTCAACCCTTCCTGACCCACGCGGCACGTAAACTTCAACCTTTGAACTTTGACAGTCATCCACACCTCATAGCTTTGAAGACAGCTTCATTATAGTCTAGCACCCAATTTCAACTATTCTTGGTACTTAGACTCTCCTTCTTGGTGTTACTTCTGATTGGGAGGTCCCGGCCTGTCCCTGCACTTCTTTAAACGACTGCCATTTACCATATAAGGTAAAATTTCTCCATTCAATTTATATAACTAGACTGCGCCACCATCAGTAACTTTCTGCACTATGTATGGTCCTTTCCAATGGATCTTGAACTTACCTAGGAATTTCATGAATTTGCTGTCATATAAGAGCACAAGATCGCCCTATTGGAAGTGCTTCTTCTTGATGTGTCTATCATGCCATGCTTTTTCTTGAGATTTCTTCACTTGCTGCCGGAACCTTGTAATAAATCTGTCCTCTTCAAGTTCTAATATCTTTGTCAGCGTTTCTATCATTATAGCTGGGTCATCCATCTCTGTGAAAGCGGATATTCTGAGGCTAGGAACAATGTACTCCATGGGCATGGCTGCTTCTTGTCCATAGACCAACCTAAAAGGTGTATGGCCTGTCAACTTCTTGCAGGTAGTCCTGTAAGCCCATAGTACTGCTGGAATTCTAAGATCCCAATCATTTATGTTAACATTGCAAACCTTCGTCAGAGCATGTTCAAGGATCTTGTTAAAAGATTTGACAGTTCCATTTGCTTGTGGATGATAGGTAGTACTCTTCTGATGATACACCTGAAATTCTTCAGTCAATACTTCAATAGTCATATTTTGAAAATGTGATCCTTAGTCACTCATAAGGACTCTAGGACACCCAAATATCGACAAGATGTTATCAAAGATGAACTTCGCAGCTGTAGTAGCGCTATAGTTCTTGAGTGGTTGAGCTTTGGCCCAATAGGTAAGGTAGTCAGTTGTTGTAATAATGTATCTTGCTCCTGACTTCTTCGCAGGGGGATTATAGGGCCCACAAAATCAATAGCCCACTTATCAAATGCTTGTAAAGTTACCTACGGGGCTAGAGGCATCTCATCCCTCCTGGATGGTTTTCCTGTCCTTTGACAGATGTCACAGCTATGGAAATATTCTCTTGCATCCTTTTCAATTGTGGGCCACCACAATCCGGCTGTCAAAATCTTCTATGCCATAGCTTTTCCTGCGTAGTGACCTCCTGCTGCTCCAGAGTGTGCCTCAGCCAAAATCAGTGGCCTTTCGTGCTCCAAGACACATCTACGCAATATTTCATCTGGTCCCATTTTATACAGTTGTCCTGCTATTAAGGTAAAATCGGTTGCTCGAACCACCAGCTGCTTCTTCTGCTATGTTGTCATCTCGGCGGGTGGAAAACCTGTAGACAAATACTAAACAATATCCTGAAAGTATTCATCAACCATATGGATGGCAAACAACTGGGCATCAGGAAGACCTTCGTCCAAACTGGTAGGTTCTTCTCCCGACTCGAGCCTCGACAAGTGGTCAGGTCCTAGGTTAAGTCTTCCAGGCTTAACTATGATCTCAAAGTCATATTCTTGAAACATAATCAACCATCTACATATCCTTCCTCCTAGCACAGGCTTGTTAACGAAATACTTCAAAGCAGAATGGTCAGTGAACATCTTAAAATGAGATCCTAACAGATAATGTCGAAACTTCTGTAGTGCATACACCATAGCGAGACCTTCTCGTTCTGTCGCAATATAATTTTTCTCTGCAGTGGACAATTTTCTACTTGCAAAAGAAATAGGGTGATCGATATTTCCTTCACCTGACTGAGCCAATACTATACCCAGAGAAATGGAGGATGCATCGACATGCACATGAAACTCCTTATTCCAGTCAGGAAATACTAAGATAGGGGTCATGACCATCTTTTCCTTCAAAATATCTAAGCTTTCTTGGCACTCAGGTGTCCACTCGAACTTAATATATTTTTTCAACTGCTTTTCCATCAGAGCTGTAATCTGAGCATATCCTTTGATGAATTTCCTATAATATCCAGTGTGACCAAGCGTAGTGCGAAGTTGTTTAATGGACTTCAGAGGTGGCAAGTTCAAAACAATGGCTATCTTCACAGGGTCCATCATCAATCCTTGCTTACATACAATGTGACCTAGCAGAATTCCAAAAGGTGCAAAAAAGATACACTTTTTTAAGTTCAAGGAAATCTGGTGCTATCTACACTTATCCAGCATAAGTCTGAGACTAGTTATATGGTCTTTTAGTAGCCCAAAGATAGTCCAAACATCAAAATACACTTCTAAGAATTTATGTATAAATTCCTTAAATGCCGAGATGACTACTCTAGAAAACATAGCAGGCACATTCTTCAATCTGAATGGCATAACTGTATACTAAAAGGATCCCATTTCTGTAGCAAAGGTTGTCTTATGTTGGTCCTCTAGAGCAATTATGATCTGATGGTAACCTAAAAATCCATCAGTAAAAGAGTACACTTCTTGACCCCCGACATTATCTAACACTTCATCTATAAAGGGGGTGGGGCATGTAGACAAGCATCATTTAGCTTCCTCAAATCAACACAGATTCGGATTTCACCCTTAGTCTTCTTCTCTTGCACCACCATAGGACTGACCCACTCGGATTCTTCAACAGGCTCAATGATTCCTGCAGCAAGCATCTTATCCAACTCCAACCGAAATTTTTCCTTATACTTAGGGTTCAACCTATAAGGGCGTTGTTTCACAGGATTCGCATCAGGTTTCAAAGGGATCTTTATCACACCGATATCACCAAGGATACCTTTCATCTCTGAGAACTTCGTTGGAAATAGGTCCTGATACTCATGGAGAAGTTAGGTTACTTTGCTTACCATCTCTTCATCCCAATAATCTCCAATGGTAGCATACTTAGGCTATTATTCTGATCTGATGTTGACTGTCCATGTCTTCAGGGGCTAAGTCACTTTAGGGGCTTCAACTGCTGGTACATGTACGTCGCAGTGTCCTTCGGACTCAGGAATATCAATATTGTGTGAATCCTCATCCTCGTCAATTGCGAGGTTATAACATTCGACTGCATGAGCTTCTTGTGCTTTCCAATTAGGTCGGTATTCTAATACCTCTTGATCATCAAATACCTTAGTATGGATCAACCTGATAGTTGCATCTAAAGCTGGACAAACTTCATTAGTAGAAAAGGTAAGCACAAAACTATCAAAAAGACAATCCCAACTTACAATATCCTGGCGACGCTCAGCCTCCGCGTACCAATTCTTTGCTATCGGTTCCAGAGTATGCACAAACCGATGTACCCATTCTTCCTGAGGTACGTGCTTCCACGCTTCATAGCACTGCGCCAAATGTTCCTGAGGTCTGGTATTTCCATCGTACCTACTTTGCACCTCCTGGGGCTGATCCATAAATCTTAGGCGAAGGAACTTCTGACAAGCTTCCCAGCTAGGAATGTTCTTCTTATATCCATTCCACCATCTGGCTCCTGTGGCTCTGAATACTGAATCCAGAGTCTCCATTTTCTGTGAGTCTGGTACCTGTTCTGAAAATTGTTCAATAAACTGTTCTGGGTCTGACAAGCCATCGAAGATAGGTAGGGTTCTTACCTGTGCACCAAACCATCTAAGGGATTTGGTAATTCTGGTGCATCTATGTCCATGTAGCTCCTAAATTCTGTTCTGCCAGTTTTCTAACCCATCATCTGAATCCGTCATGCAGGAACTGTCACACTGCCAATCCATGACACCTTTGGCAGTGGGATCAACATAATATTATTCCTTAGCTATGATGTTATAGATGTGATCTAGAACATCCTAATCTTCATCTCTGAGTGGTTATGTGTACCTTTCTCCTTGTGAGGGGTCCAGTGGCACTATGACTCTCAAATATTTCCCTTCGAAAGTCATCTGTCTCTTTTTAAGGTTAATGAATGCAGCATTTTCCATTGCCCATTCAATTCCTAACAAGGCTGGATAGGGATTACTGTCATCAATGATCTCAATAACTTTGAATTTTTCTAAAGTATTGACCCCATCAATATCTACTGAGACACTAGGGAATCTTCCTAGGGGCGCAATCTTCTGTTGATTGGCTAATTTCAACTGTATAGGGGACCAATCAAGGGTATGCTTTCCCATTTGTTCCTAGGTTTGCTTAGTTAAGACATTTACCTCTGATCCTAGGTCCAAGATAACATCAGTCATATCATACTCTCCTATCTGAGCATTCAACCTCATTTCCCTACCAGTTCTTCTGACTCTATTAACAGTTTTTGTCTTACTAGAACTTTGCTGAGGTTCACAAGAAGCAATAACTTTCTGCAGCTCATGTAAAGCATTCTGATTTCTTAGGAGCTTCAGACAACTCTCTGTAAAAAGGAGGACAGTGTACTTACTTTATCTGTTGAAGCATCTTGCGGCTGCGATTGCTGCTGATGTGGTTGCGCAGGTGCTATTGATGTGCTAGGATCAGCAAAATCTTTCTTGGCTTCCATGAATGTCTCTTTTTCTCTTTTGATAACAAATGCTAGGACTTTCTCGGGGGCCCTACGAACCCAAGCCTCGTCAGGATGTTTCGCCTTATTCTGTATGTGTGTCATAGCTCCACTCCAGGTAACAATATTAATGGCTGGGGCAGGTCTTTGCTCAACAGAAATCAGCTGAATATTCTGAGTAGGGGCACTATTTCTTTCCTGGATCTTAGCTAGCAGATACGGGCACTGCTCGATCACGTGATCGACTGCGTGGCAATACCGACATGTCGTAGTGGGGTTCCAACAATCATGAGCTAGATGTCCGGCCTGGTTATAGTTATAACACACCACCTGACCACTTCCTCAGCCAGCCATACCACCACAACCACGACTTCCAAAAGCACCTCTTCCTGATGCACCGTTGTGGTAACCATAACCATCATTGCTCTGTCCCTCATTTTGTACCCTATAGGCGTCATAAGTGCGCTCCCTCATGAGGTCAAAACTGTGACACTCATCTTCATTATGTCCTACTGACTTATAGAATTTACAATAAGGGTTCTTAGGTACTTTCCCATACTTCTGTAGCAGATAGAAGTCTTTGGGTTGATGTTGACCTGGTGTTCTACAGAGCTCACAATATAGAACTTGCGGGTTAAACGGGTTTGGCGCACCAGTATTTAGGTAATTTCTTACCATAGTACACTGTTCCTTGGCATGACCTTCCATCCGAAATTATGTACACCAAACCTCCTCTCGACTGGCTTTCCCTTTCTTCATATCACGAAGCTCCAAAGCCATCGCAGCCAGCTGCACTTGGATTTGAGCGATACTAGAATTATCTTCGACATGAGTGGTTTCAAGCTTCATCATGATTTCCAGAGCCTCTTGCTGGTCAGCAACCTTCTGCTGCATGAGTGGAGTCCAGATATGCGGTAGCAACGCTGCAATGAACCATTCCTTATGCTGTGCAGGTCCAATGGTGAAACTGACTTGGTCTAGCAAAACTTTGAACCTCTTATCAAAGTCCCACACTGATTCGTCATGCCTCTGCTGGATCTCTTTCAATTCAGTGATACATTGCGACTCTGATTTTGGCTTCTTAAATTCCTTTATCATTGCTGCTTTTATATCATTCAAGACATGGTTCTGAGTGCTGGAAAACTTCATGAACCAAGTCAAGGCGTGGTCTCTAAAGGAAGTAACGAGCTGCGCCCTTCTTACATCTTGATCCGTAATGGTATTAACAGTCCACACTGCTTCGCATAAAAACCAGAACTGCTCTGGATCCTCTGATCCAGTTCCTTTGAAAACATGGAGCTTAATAGCATCATGCATGTGGGCCATAGTGGATCTAGGGGGGCTTGCGGGGGGGCAGGAAGTAGGCGGGGTTGAACTTACTGGGGTAGATTGACCTACGACATGAATACTTGGGCTAGCATGACTTTCGGACTGCGACGGGTTCTCAGGGATAACAGGTCTACGCTGCGGGGTTACTGAAGGGTTTCCAACAGAAGGGGTTTCTTTGGTTTCTAAATCTGCGGGACTTACAGGGGAATATTCAGTATTCTGACCTAGGGAATAGGATCCAAAATCTCTCTTGTACCTTTTTCCACTTCGCAGCAAACCACTTTGATCGTCGAAGATATTTTCGCTTGCAAACATAGGTTAATAATACTAAATCTAACAGTTTGAGTCAATGAGCAATATACCTTTTTCAGCTAATAGCATTTTAATTCTCAAATTAAATGAATTCAAAAGCTTACCCCTTGGTCCTCTGAAAAATTGTCGCTCGACTTCACTAAAGGAAGTACTCATGTCGATTGCAAACTCTATCACAAATGCTTCAAGGGTTCACGTCGTCCAAAAATCAACAGCTCGAGATATCTCGTTGTTCACCATTTTCAATATATTAATTCTTGCGGGGGTCCAAGCAGGGAACGGACCTTCTTGGAAGTTCATCCTTCTCTCTTTCAACCTTGATAACCACTGGTGCAACTCTATGTGGATACTACCAAAGAAAATTTCATAAATATCACAAAAAACATACCTTTGTAAAAAGTCATTTGCACTACGACGCGGATCTTTGTTCTCTTGCTCAGTGAATTTTACATAAGTCTCATCAAGCCAATCACCGATTTCCTTCACAGAGGGTCTCCAGAACATAGCCCTCGAGGTACGATGTAAACCCCTCTTGAGCAGATACTGAGTTCAACCAGCAATGGAACCAATTTATTGGGCTATAAGGCAGACCTGGGTTTTATACCAATCACTTCACACCAACAAAAGACCCACAGTGTTGGCCCTTTCGGCAACAACCTGCGAGTAGGTTGCAATCTCACCTGAAATAGCTATGGGGTGCCACAGAATCAGGTTTCTGCAAGCAGAAGAGGGATATTATTGTACCTTAGCCTTTAATAACTTATAATCATATAACACAGATCTTTGACATTCACATATATAACTTCCCAGCTATATAAACAGACAGTGACTTGTTCAACCCTTTACTGGGAATTCACAGCGAAGTTAGGATTTTAGCAGTGATCTTACTTATCAGATATATATTTATTAATGCAAGAAAGAACATAACAGAAACAACACAAAGAACCACAACACCAGATATAACGTGGTTCACCCCTAGTGTAGGGGTTACATCCACAGAACTGTGTTTTATTCAACTCTTTACAAAATCCACAGTTTTGATCTGTGCACTCAGCTACAGATCCCTTCAAGTCCTCAAACTGCACACTAAGCTGCAGTCTCTACACACACAGCTGCAGATCTTCCTTATCACCCAAAACCCTCTGTGCACACAGCTGCAGAGGTCATCCATGCACACAGCTAGGACTTAACCTTCTCTTACAAAATAGCCTTAGCTTCGCATCAATTCATCTTACATAAAAATCCTAACCTAACTTCATTACAAGAGTGCTTATTTATACAGCGCACTATTACAAAACCATGGACTTAAACCATGGGCACCCCGAACCCTAAACCCTGGTCTTAAACCATGGGTTTATTATAAAAAGAGGACTTTGACTCAACCCCGACACCCCTAAGACTATTTTGAGTCGTAACTCCACTTACAAACTCCCATAAACCCATGGATTTACCTACCCTAAGGACCGTTAGGGTGTGCGCCCCAACATTATTTCTCCTAATTTACCACTTATCCTAAGTTTTTTACTCAAATATGCAACTACATCATCACTGTGGGTCTCCTCCTTTAATCAGGGAGCCTAACTGAGTCTCCTCCTTCAATCGAAAAGACTAACTAGTCCTTCTCCTCCAAACTAGGAGAAAATATGGTTTGATTTGCATGACATATGTACCCCATTCAGTTAACTAAAGGTTGTTTCACCTACCTTTTAGTTCAACTGGATCTACAAAGGATCCTTCCTCATCAATTAGCCTATTTTTGGTTAATTTCAGTTAACTAGAGTTATTAAAGGTACCTTCACCTACTTTTGGTGACTCGGTTCAGTGCAGCTCAGTTCATCTCACCTAAATGAAGCCATATAGGCACCCTCACCTACTTGTTGGCATGCAATTGATTCTATTCAGTTAGAATCTATCTAAACTGGCTCTGAGTCAGTTAGAGTCAATTAAGTTGGAGTTAAGTGGGTAATTCATGTGTCGAGTGGTGTTTAACTGACAAGTAAGTCACTCTCATGTAATGAATTTGAATGACCTCTCTAGGATTTGAATTGCATGGATATTTATGTCTTTGTATGGCATTGTATCACAACTTCTGGTTAATGATAAGAAAATATACAGTTGCAAGTCTGCTTGCACTGTTTCATGTCATTTCTGAGTAAAATTGATCTCTAAAATATATTGTAATTTTCTATCTTAGTCCTTATTTTTTCGAGACTACAATTTTATATGGTATCAGAGCATAGGTATTAGGTTCAATTCCTCTAAGCTGCATCGAAGGGGGGTATTGGATTATTTACACAACCACATGGTATAACCGTCACACCTCTGGGAATTCCTGGTGATAGGGCCTCGTGCTTAGTTTCAAATGTTCATCAATATCTGCAAGTTTTGGTGTAATGATAAACCTTACATGGTATTAGATCCATGGCAGAACAAGGAAATCCTTCTACAAGTTTCTTGCTAGATCTATGAATAAATTTGAGCAAAATTGCTCAAAATCATTCCAACTCTGCACCAAAAGCAGAGAGTTTACCACATAATTCTAGGATAATCTAGCATCTTATTGATAAATCTTGCTTGATTAATTAATCCAGGTGTGAATAAAACTCCAAAAGTGTTAGAACAGTAATACAACCCCTTAGTACCTTATTCTAATTCCCTAGTCAATTTTATTTGCATTTGTGCATTAATACACTATGGTTTGGACTTAGGTAGCTTAATTGGCAAAAATAACCAGTTAAATTGGAGATTTCACACCTACATGAGCGCTCTAGCTCAATAAAACTCCACATGTGTTCCCTCATTCATTTATGTTGCACTCCCATTCATTGAATGTGTTCTTTGTGGTTGACTATGAGCGCCAGGGGTGGATTTAGCCCAATTTTGGATGATTTTGAGCATTTCATGCTAACCTAGAGCCTCTCACTCACCTTATTTTGCACACCCACACATTCCAAGGAGTCATGATTTCTCCAGCACATCTCATCCATGTCCACACCTCCATTCATGACCATTTGGACTGAGTTGGAGCGAGTTTGGCCCACCTAGGGGGATTGAGGCCAATTTGGCCAATTTCACATGTATAGTCATTTTGGGATTCCTAAGCCTCACCAACCACTTCAGATGTAATATAAACCTATTACTAACACATTCACATGTTATACATTCAAATAATATCAAGTTTCAGTTCACACTAGTTGTGTAAAATTGTTCTCCTTTCATGTTTTTTTGTTGGTTTTGCATGTAACTAAATTTATGAATTTCTCTAAGGCTCCTAGATCTTGTTTTAGATCAAAATTATCACATGGTATCAGACCCAAGTGGATTTTAGTGATTTTCATATCAATCTTGAGCATTTGAGCTGCATTTTTTAGAAAAAATCCAAATAAAATTGAGTGTTTTTTGGAGGACTTTCAGCAGTTTTCTCACCATTATCGCAGGAAGAAATGGAAGAAACCCAAATATTTCTTATCCCCTTCAATTTATTCAATTGGAAGGAATAAATGGTTATTTAATTGAGATCCAAGGGTCTCTATAAAGTTACCATGGGCACAGAGGTGGAGCCAAACTCTGTTGTATAGAAAGCCAAATAGTTCAACAGACTTGATGAATCCTATGGACTGCTATGCATGAGTATCTCAAGAGAGATATTACTTCATATAGATTGTTTTACAACCCCAAATGAAGTCTGGGTTAAACTAGAATCACTCTTTGGGAAAACTGATGAACTTAGAGGACATCAGCTTGAAGACGAGCTCATAAGTCTGAACCCAATGCATTTTGAAACTATTTAGTATTTCTTCCCAAAGTTCAAGTCTCTAGTGCTTCAGGTGAAGCAATGTGGTATTGAGAAGAAATAATATCATTTGATATTTTCCATCCTTCCAAATTTAGGACCTTAGTTTTCAGTGTTTGTAAGCATCTTTCATTCGGGAAAATTGACACTTTGAAACTGGCAGATGCCAACAGTAGCTAGCTTCATGGAGTCCCTCACCCAAAATCAAGACAAGCTAGTCCAAATGGGAACCATCAAATATAAGGATCAATCTTTGGACATGGGTGTTTCAAATGCCTCCAAGGGAGAGAAGAAGGCAAAGAATTCAAAGCAGCCAGAGAAGAGGAATTCTGAAAAACTGAAATCCAGTGATGGGGGTTTGAATTCTCCCAAGGAGACGGACAAGAAAGGGAAAGAGAAAACCAAATCAAAATACTTCCACGAGGGATGGAATCTATAAATATCATGCATGGATAAAACCATTAATCAGATGACGCAGTTGCTGGAGAAAAATAACTTCCCTGTCCCAGATGGCACAAGGAAGAAAGATGGCACCTCCAGTTTAGACAACAAGGAGAAATGGCATGCCTTGGTAGTAGGTACTTCTAATTCCTCAACCTTCATCATTGATTCAAGGGAATATAGACACATGGTTTCCATAAGAGAGCTCTTCTCCTCCTACATTCGAATATTGGCCCAGTAGTTCAAATGGGAGATAACTTTGAAATCCAAACCAAGGGAATTGGTAGGATTGATATGGAGCATGGTTACTTAAGTGATGTGCTCTATGTACCATAATTGGAAGAAATTTTTCTTTTAGTATATAAAATGATTCATACATGAGAATCCAATAGAGAGACATTCACTCCCTAATTGGTAGAGATTGCAGAAATCTCATCCAACCATGTTGTGGAAATTGGGTATGCAAACCACCAAGAGAGGATGTACAAGTTCTCAAATTTCCTCCCTAGTTCCAATGACCAAGTGATAATCTCTCATGCCAATGATATTTCAAAACTATGGCATGAAAGGTCTGGAAACATGAACTACAAGTATCTCCAAGCTCTGCAAAAGGATGAGATGGTGGAAGGACTTCCTCCAATCAAATCATCAAATGGAGCTTGCATTGGTTGTATGGTTGGGAAGCATCCTCAGCGCAACTATGAGAAGGGGAAGGAAATGATATCCTCAAAACCTCTTGGATTGGTAAATTCAGACCTGATTGTTCCTCTACCCACTCACTCCTATGGTGGATCAAGGTATGCACTCACATTCATTAATGACTACTCGAGATTCTGTTGGGTTTACTTCCTGAAATTAAAATCTAAAGTCTTTGAACAATTGAAGATTTGGAAGGCCTTAGTAGATAATAAAAGTGGGAATAGGATAAATATCCTTAGGACTGAAAATGGGAAGGATTATGTAAAAAAACATATTCAGCAAATTTGTGAGGAATGTGGCATTCAAATGCAGCATTCAACTCCCTACACACCACAACAAAATGGTGTGGCAAAGAGGAAAAATAGATCTCTCAAGGAGATGGCCACATGCATGATTGAGGAAAGGGATATAATTCCCAAGATATGGGATGGGGATATCAATTGTGCTGCACATATACTGAATAGGGAATTCCACAAATCAGTCAAAGGAAAAACTCCCTACGAGGCATGGTTTGGCCATTAACCAAATGTCTCAAATTTTTGGATTTTTGGATCAAGAGCATGGGCTCAAATTCCTTCAGAAAAGAGGAAGGCCTTGCATCCACAGATAGGAATGCATCATGGTTGGCTATGGTGAGGATAAAAAATGTTACAAACTCTTTGACACATCCACACTCAATACTTTCATTGAGATGAGTGTGCAATTCGAAAAGGAACCAATACCATATTTTAGCTTGCACTGGGGGAATGCTCTTCTCCCCAACACCTTGATGAAGTAATTGTTGATTAATGCTCTGTATTTTCTGATAATTATGATAATTATATGGTTGTATATGAAATTTCTATATATTATTCACCATCAAATCCCAAGTGGGCTGAAAAAATCATACAAGTTGCAAGGGAATTGGCAAGCAATGCCCAAGAGCCTAGGAAGACTAGATCTCAATCTAACAATGATTACATTGCAAGTGAAAGTGATATTGGTGAGAAATATTATATGATTATTGGATTTTATCCATATTAATATCAGAAAGCTTTTCATGACCCAATATGGCAATCAGCAATGGAGGAAGAATTTCATTCTCTCCAAGAGAATGAAACATGGGAATTGGTTCCCCTTCCTCCCAAGAGGAAGCTTGTTCAATACAAGTGTATATTTTGAACCAAACTTGCTGATTATGGTTCATATGTGAATTACAAGGAAATATTAGCTTCTGAGGGCTACTCTCAACTCCATGGTGTGTACTACACCGAAACCTTTGCACCGGTTGCAAAGATGGATTCCATAAGACTAGTTCTAGCAATTGCAACTAGTAAGGGTTGGAAAGTGCACCATATGGATGTCAAGAGTGCATTATTAAATGGTGATATATAGGAGGATATATACATGTATAAACCTGAAGTTTTACAAGAGGATCCTTAACTTGTTTTCATGTTGAAGAAATCACTATATGGACTCAAGCAAGCCCCTAGGGCTTTGTATGCAAAAATGGATGCTTTCTTGTTCTCAATTGGTTTCATTCAAAGAAAATATGATCCAAATGTATATTTGCAGAAGAATGATGGTGTTTTTTAGGTTATTTTATTGTAGGTAGATGACCTCTTGATTACAGGGAGCTGCAACAATCAAATTGGATCAATCAAGGCATCCCTACATAGTGAATTTTCCATGACAGATCTAGGATTGATAAGGCATAATGTTGAGTCAACCAATGTATTCTTTATAAATTCTAAATCATTTTAACATGGCTGATTGTAAGGAATCCAAGTTCCCTTTCATTTCTTCCAATAAACTAGATGAATTTGGCAATTATCCTTTGGTAGATTGCACATTGTACAGGAAGCTAGTTGGTAGTTTGTAGTACATTACACATACAAGACCTTATTTGTCTTATGTTGTAAGTGATGCAGCAAGGTATATGGACCAGACACATGAGATCCATTGGATGGAATCCAAAATAATCCTCCAATATGTCCAGGGAACAAATAATTTTGGGGTGCACTATGTAACTAGTGCTTCACTTCAACTAGTTGGATTTTGTTATTTGTATTGGGATGGAGATCCCACTCACAAAAAATCAACTTCAAGTTTTGTTTTCATGCTTGATGAAGGTCCTATTTTCTGTTATACTAGGAAACAACATACCATTTCTCTTTCTTTAGCAGAGGTCGAGTACAGGGAAGCAGTGAATGCAGCCACACAGTGTGTTTGGTTGCAAGGAATTATTCAGGAATTTGGTGTCACAATTGATTCTCCTACAAACATTTGGGTGGAAAATCAAAGTTCCATAAAGATATCTAATAATCCAGGTCAAAGGAAGAGAAAAAATCATATTGGGATCCAAATGTGCTACATCCGGGGCTTAGTGCATAACAAAGTGATTTTCTTGCAGTATTTCCCATCCACCGAGCAAACTGCTGATATATTCACCAAGAGTTTCACTGAAAAGACCTTCACTCACTTGAGATTTTTGCTTGGAGTGAGTGATGGATTGTGATTACTGCTATTTTTTGCAGGTTTCAGCCCCGTGTCCATTCTTGAGGGAAGTTTTTGTCCCATGAGGTTTTCCTTCTTTTCCTCACTTCACATGGACAAATAAAATTTATGTTATGTATTGAGGTGACTTGAGCCTTTGCTGCCAAGGCCTCCCACTTTATTTCATGAGCTGTGCTAAGTTTTTAGTTAAGGGTGGGTGTTAGAATAGTAATCCAACCTCTTAGTACCTTATTCTAAGTCCATAATCATATTTATTTGCATTTGTGCATTAATACACTATGGTTTGGACATAGGTAGCTTAATTGGGGAAAATAACCAGCTAAATTGGAATTGTCACACCTACATGTGCATCCTCATTCATTGCTGGTGAGCTCCCATTGTTACGGACAGAAATTCCTATGGCTTGGGGTACCACAACAAACATCTTGACTCCAGAAATCAATCCTTTCCAATATGCAATAGAAATCAAATATCTAACACTAAAAGATCAAACCTCGTACCTTATTCCGAACGGTTGAAGTAGATCCCCGTTGAGCTTTCCAACTTCAGCTTGAATTGATAAATCACTTCCTCAACAACAAGTAAACAAGACAAGCATACTATATATATTGGTGTTAGATATATTCTAGCATATATAATCAACAATGTATAAGCATTTGAAATCACCCATGGATAAAATATCCATTCAAACATACATTATTGGACAGGAAAAGATATTTCTATTTATATAAAATCAGAGATTACAATGGATACAACCTCAGTCGGCACATCTGTGAATCAGAGAAATTGAATCCCCCACTTGGGCCTCCACCACCTCAATCCTCCATCTCTCGATAGCAAGCTCACAAGAAAAAGGAAAGCTTGGGAAGAACACCAAAGTACTCCAAGGGACAAAGGGATGCAGACTCAAGCACAAGTTCTAGCAACAATGGGCTATAGTTTCTTTACTCTCAATTATCTCATATGCCTTCAATGTACCAAAGAGTTCCTTATATAGCTTTTCAAAGGGGTAATAAAAGGTCGAATCCGAGCGATCTCAAGGCATATGGAAGGCCAAGAGTCAAGTGAGTCGGATCCATGTCAAGGAAAACTCCAAAAGGATTTGGATTTTGCACACATCTCGATGTATGAGGTTTTAGTGGTCAAACCCGCATATATACGTGATTAGGGGTTTAAAAGTCGCGTATATGAATTTTCACATGTTTACGGGGATGGTTAGGGAAACATCAAAGGACAAAAAATGGTACAAGGAGTCTAAAGAGTGTACAGATGGACAAGGGAAGGCCATATAAGTGTGATTCATTTGGAACAGTAAAATCGGCTATAACAGATGCCCCCTAATGTGTGAGGTCAGAGGGGTCATACGATGGTCGAAATACATTATAAGTACATCCCAGAAATGGAGTGATGAAGGATCCCAAATGGAAGACCAGCCACCCAATCAGCATAGTACAATGATACAACTCTGCACATAACTGCAAATACATCTAGCAATCCTAGTTACATAAGAGTACAATGGCCATGAATAGGCATGATACAAAATATCACATAAGTGTTCATCGCCACGTACAATATACATAGATCAGAATCTCCATGATGAAGAGATACAAAGGATCATGATCTCCATAATGGATGAAGATATACAATGGATCAAGATCTCCATAATAGCTGGAAATGTCTGACATATATTGGAATCAAGTCACGAGAGCTGAAATCTCATGAACACTGGCAAGATCAAGGAGGTAGCATATAAGAGATGCCACCAATATGGAAGGTCTTCTACACAAACCGCTATGAGTACATGTCCTAATATGTGAATAGAGGTGTCGAGGTCAAACATAGTAGTCCATTGTCTGATTACCGGTTATTGATGTATAACGTTAATAGATGCGAGATCACCCACCGATGATGAAAATGGGAATCAAGGTACTAGAGTGTAAAATAACAAGTGCGAATAGATGTGTTGAGGTTGAACACTTGAGAGGATCCATCGATCAGGGGACATTGATGTATTCCCAAAAACTATTGATGGCGAGAGAACCTATCACTGATGACTGCAAGTCTCAAGGCACTCAAAAATGACTCTAGATTCCAATCCCAGAATAAATGATATGGAGTTGATGGGATGAAATCCGTTGGAAGGAGGGAATTAAGGCATCCCCCATCATCCAACATGAGGTACCCAGCAAAGCTGTATAATGTGGAAGGACTCGATCATAAGGTGCATGAAGCAGTAACTGTACCGAGAATGGCCAACATGAAAAGTCAAGATAACTGAGGAATGGCTGACTCAAGTTACAAATTCCTTCGAACAAGAGAATAATGGTGTATGGTGACTTAAATAAAGGCGGCATAGACTCGATATACAAAACTGGGACATCTCTGTGACACAGGAGGCATCAACAGAGGCTCCATAGGGACTGGAAGCTTAACCAGTCGGTGGAGATAAACTCAGATAAACAAGTACGGCTCCTAAAGTCAAACTATAAACCCAACCAATGGATGTGATATATAGTGCTCTGTTTGAAGACAACACGACTCAACAGCTGCCAAAAGATAACATCTTTCCTTGTCCGAATTTTTGGTTTTTTTATTTTTTTGGACTTTTTCAAATATTTAAAAATCTTGAAAAAGAATAAAATGGCTTTATAGTTACAGACTAGGAGGAGACGAGTGTCATATGGGAAAAAAAACTAGTTCCAAGTAGTGTAACATACCTATGCTCAATGCAAGGATATATGTGTAGGATAGCGACACTCGGGGGAAAGTCCCCTCCCAGTAAAAATAGGGAATCAAGCTGCAAAGGATATATAAAATGGCTCTGCATGGCTAGACATGAGACAAGCTCGGGCTATATGGCTGAAACTCAACGTCAAGGAAGCTAGCATAAGGCTTAGTGAGGAAAGAAAAGCTCATGATAATGCAATTACAAATTGACATAAGGGAGTCCTGAGGGAAATAGGCCAGCAAAAGATCAAGAGGAGTATGAGGCTCTTGTGAAATTTCATGGTAATACTATACAACGGACTCCAACACCCTAAGGGACAAAATTTCAGCATGGGCACCAAATGCAAATAAGGCGCTAACTAAGGTACGCATGTAAGGTCAAGCTCTACCACTCATATCATGCCACTTCTAAAACAGCAAGAAGGTTCTGTGACATAACAGAGTGGGTTTGTACCTAAGGCTATAATGAAATGGTCATAAGGTCATGCAAAATGCAAACAGTGATGAAACCTAACCTATATGTCAGTTTAGACATGATACCTGAAATCGGCACGAACAGGTCAATCCAATAGCTGAAACGGCACTCAAAAAGGTCTCCTACATCATAAATTAGTCCAAAAACGGTCCAAAAGGATTAAAAACTATCCAAACTATAGGAAAGGGGGTAAAAATTTTCAAAAATTTAAAAAATTTCTATAAATAGTAAATAATTCAAAACATTATAAAACATTTGAAACTTTTACCCATTTGAGCTTAGAACTTCAACAGTGAATTCTAGGAGATCCAGCCGGCGAAATCCACTATTGTTTTATCCAGGTACTTACCCATGCTCTACTCTTCCATTTTGATGCAGCTTTTGTCAAATTCCATGGTGATTTTGGAGTTCTAGGCCATTCCAAAATAGGCACTGCAGCCCATGTGAAAACCGAGGGTTTTTGCACATATAGGGCTAGATATACATGGAAAATTCCCTCATAGTCGCGTACATACAACCATGCTTAAGGTTTTTCAAGTGTTCTAATGGGAAAAACTCAAATTTTTTGTGCAGGATGGTCCTAGAATGGAGAGAACATGAACATGGTGATGTAGAAGAAGCAGTAAGGGCCAATCTAATGGCTCAATAAGCGCTATGTGCATGTGGGCTCTACAAATTTTGGTGTCTTGGTGGCTTAAGGGCCAAACCAAGACTATTGCATATGTTGGTGGACTACTGGGATCTAGATAGATGGGATGTCCCTCATCATAGAGGTGGAGGACATATACTTTATTACTGGACTTTCCTGACCGAGGGAAGTAGTGAACCTACATTCTCACGGGCCCAGAGGTGGCCTGACTATAGATGAGTACATTGCGGTGTACTACTATCTGGACATGGAGAAAGTGGGGAGTTAGATCCCAACTAACTCCATACAGGTGCTGGGCCTAAAGGCCATCCTACTGACACTGGGCAGGATAGCAGGCTTGGCTTCACTCCACTAGGCCTCGCGGCCTCTGATGTTCTACGTAGTGGAGTGCATGAGACCCACGGTATATGATTGGAGCAGTGTACTACTGGGAAACATGAAACATCATCTCAGTGAGTGTAAGATGGGCAGAGTGCGAAACTTCGGTTTTAGCAGCATACTGAGCACATTTTTCTTCGAGCATGTTCCAGGATTGAGCCCCAGAGTTGATGTTCCTCTACACGAGGTTCGATATCTTTCCCAACGGCGTTGGGCAAATGCAATGCCCAGACTAGGGGGAGGTAGGGTATCCAACCCCTATCCAGCTGATTTCTTTCCATGGTGGCGACGACAGATAGTTGCCACCAATGACTACCCCTATGTGGGGATAGATTTTTGGTGGGACCCAGACATGCCGCTACCACCAGGATCGGCATACTGAGACATAGGTAACAAATCTCGACCCTCTCTTTAAATTTTTGCGTTATTTAATTTTTTTGTGTTTTCTGATTATATGGAATCAAAAGGCATGTTTTTGGGTGACAATACATAGTGACATCTACCATATGCATGCAGATGTGGGACCACAGTGGCCTGAAGGCTTCCCTCATCATCGATGGAGGGGAAGAGGAGACGATATCATGAGTGTGGATGCAGAGCGGATGCTCCAGAGCATTCATACCAACTTCATGAGTCCAACACACAGGGTTCCCATGGTGCAAGTCGAGGAATTGCCTGAGGACATGTAGTGCCAGGTGGTGGGTGTACCATGAGCATGGGTGTGATTATTTCGATGACTAGCTAGAGCCGTAGTGACATTCCATGATCACAACCCCCCTCCTCCTCCATAGGCTTAGATACCTAGGAGTGATACATTTTGTATTACTGTGTATTATATTTTGGTGGCTCGAGAGCCCCATTTTTGTATTATGACACTATGTATTACCACATTTTGGATGTATATAAAAAAATTTATGATGATTGGTTTATTTATTTACAGGTGTAAAAATTTGTGTTTGTGATGAGTTTATTGTGTATGAAACAAATGTCAATATAACACGTAGTTAGCATATGAGTCAGCAACTTGATTATTAATTCTTGGAATATGTATGTATGTTATATTGTCAAATTGTCATTCTAATAACCTCACACGTAAGAATATTCTTAATAATGTTGGATCTCTAGGATGGTACAAAACATTAAGCTGTGACACTACTAACTCCGAATCAAGACGTACCTCAGGAGATAGAATGCCATGCAAACTGGCATCCCGTAGAAGTTCAATAATGGCACTATATTCAGCAACATTGTTAGAATATGGTCATAGACATACGCCTCCTGAAGACAATAACTGACCCATACGAGTATAAATCACCCAAGAAGCAGAGGTTGATTGTTGAGTGTGATGGCTCGCACCATTCGCGAATCCTATGAAGGTGGAAGATTCCATTGACATCTGCCAAAAGAAATGAAAAACAATCACAAACCCAATCACTATAATAAAAATACTTACCTATGCAAAAATGTACAATAATATACAATAACCATCCTTGGCTGAAAATCATGCATAGTTCTTCTTGAGATAGAGCCCATTTCTAGGCTCCACCAAGGTTGTTCCCTCATAATCCACTAACTCATAAGCGCCCTTCTCTAACACATGCTTAACGATGTAAGGCTCACGCCACATGAGGTTAAACTTTCCTGCCCCCAAGGGTTCTTTCAGTTGATCCCACAAAAGGACCAAGTCTCCCTCACTAAACCTCCTTGGACAAACAGAATTATCGTACTGGACCTTTACGCGATGCTTATTTACTTCTAGAGCCACTAAGGCATCTCAACGCTGCTCATCAAGTTGCTCAAGGTGGACCAAACGCTCCTCCAATGGTGAAGTGTCAAGCAAGAGCTCTATGGATAGCTTCAAAGAAGGAATCTCGCACTCAACCGACAATACTGACTCCACTCCATGTACAAGTTGATATGGAGAAAAACCTGTGGCAGCCTTAACAATGGTTCTATATTCCCACAAAGTAGGATATAACAAAATATGTCAATTATTCTTACTCTATGCGATGGTTTGTTGGAGAATGGATTTGAGTGATTTATTCACTGCTTCTACATGTCCATTCGCTTGAGGGTAGTAAGAGGAGGAATTCTCTTATTTGTACGCTAAATTTGATTCCAACTCTTCCATCATACGATTCTGAAAGTGCGAGCCATGGTCAGTGACAAGCTCTTTCAAAATTTTGAACTGAGTAATAATATGGTTGAATATGAAGTGCGCTACTATCTCACCATTGGATTTAACTATAGGCATATCCTCAGCCCATTTCATGAAGTAATCAACAGCCACTATGATATGATGATTCCCCCCAGCTGAAGCTGGGTTGCAATCCATAAAATTAAGCCCCCACTTAGTGAAGGGACCGGCGGTGATGATGGGATGTAACAGGGCAGGTTTCGAGCGCATATTACATGAAAACACTTGGCAAGGGTGGCACCTCTTGACTGCATCTACATAATCCTTAAAGATCAATGGCCAGAAATAACCCTCTCTTAATATTTTTTGGGTTGTAGAAACCCCAGATAAATGACCACCACACACCCCTCCATGGCAATCATTCAGCACTACCTCAGCCTCCTCATGATTTAAACAATGACGTAAAATGGAATCTACCCCACGGCGGTACAAAGTGTTATCCACTATGAGGTAATTCTTAGATACGTGATGTAATCATCGTCGTTCATCCCATGAGAGGTGAGTAGCTACCTTCAACGTTTGTAGATATATAATGATATCCTCATACCATGGGTCTAAAGTTGAGATTAAGAAGATGTGCTCATCGATAAATGTATCTTCACAAACCAACTCCTTGGCCTCGCTTGGGAAATCCGATATAAGCTCTGCAAAAATTAACGATATATTCAATTTTGCCGAAACAAACTCGAGGTCGAATTCTTGCAAGATGAAAATCCATTTATTATATTTTCCCCCAATCATCCTTCGAGTGAGGATGAATTGAAACGGATTGACATGGGCTACAACAAAGGTTTGGTGAAGGAGAATATAATGTCTCAACCATTGAACCGCATGTATGGTAGCTAACGCAAGCTTCTCAACATGGGAATAACGAATCTCCACGTCAATAAGATTCCAGCTCAAATAGTATATGACATGCTCTTGGAGCTCCTCATCCTCTTGAACCAAAACCATACCAATCATCTCCATGGACGCGGCCACATAAAGTAGAAAATCATGGCTATAGTCTGGGGGAATAATCACCGAGGCCGATGCTAGGGCTCTCTTGAGCACATCAAAGGACTCTTGGGCTCACTCATCCCAACAAAAGGTGGTGTCCTTCTTCAAAAGACACATCAAACCTCTAGTAAAATTGGAAAAATTGACAACGAATATCCGTAATAAGTTTGCCATGCCTTGCAAACATTGAAGATGATGAATATTCTTTGGGGGAGACAACTGAAGTATTGCCTCAACCTTCAAAGGGTTGACTCTTATACCCTCTTTAGAAACAATGAATCCTAATAAGCGACCTAACTTCACACAAAAGATGCACTTGTGAGGATTTAACCTGACCAAATAATGGTGAACCTTTCAAATACCAATCTCAAATGATAGGAATGACGCATTCTCATACGAGAATTAGCAGCAAGGTCATCCAAAAACTCTTCGATAATCAATTTGAGATCATGGAAAATCAAGGTCATTTCCCGCTGAAAAGTAGCTCCGGCGTTCTTAAGGCCAAAAGGCATTTTTCGATATGCAAAAGTTCCCCAAGGAAAAATAAATGAAGTCTTATGTTGGTCCTCAAGTTTAATTTGTATCTGATTATATCCGAAGAAGCCGTCCATAAAGGAAAAAACATCGCAACCCGCACACTCATCCAAAATCTGATAAATAAATGGTGTGGGGAAATTGTCCTTAGGACAGGCACGATTCAAATCACGAAAATCAGTACATATACAGATCGCTCCTTGCTTCTTATCAACCGGAACGGGGTTTGAAACCCACTCTGTCAAGGGAATGGGATAGATAAAACTAGCTTTCAACAGTTTCTCTATCTCTACCTTAATCATGGGTGCTTTCCTAGGATTCACCGCACGCAAATGTTGTCGAACAGGCTTAGCATTGGGATAAGTCTTAATCTCGTGTTCGACAATACGAGGTTCGATACCTGGAATTTCATCATAAGACCAAGAAAATATATCAAATAACTCTTTAAACATCTCGGTGTATTCTAGATACTCAGCATGGGAACATTCTTCCACAATATAGACATTCTCTATCCTACCAGGATCGCGAGAGATATTGATAGGAATCATTGGAGATATAGTTCCCATGTTCCCATCAGCCATCAGACTAGGAGAGCTTAATGGAACCATGGGACTACCAATTCTCTCACTAAGAACCTCCCTAAAGTCCTCATGCTCCAAGCGATCAAGCTCAGGAAGAAATTAAGATCTATGATGGAGCTCTTCCCATGGTGGCTCAACTCCCGACATGGTCTCAATAATCGCTTCGTCTGAAGAAAAAACACTATCAAGGCAGTCATGTAAGTGAGAATATTATACTTCCCATGTAGGCAGCACATAAGGTTCCTCCTCCTCCATTTGTGAAGAGGAAGGACTAGGATCTGCAACATACTCAGGATTAGCTTGATAAGCTACCATAGTTGCAGGCAGCAGCACGTCCGTCACGATGGGCTCATTGAAGTGCTCAGTGTAGGAAGAATCCAAGGATCTTCCATATGACTCGTGCAAAAAGACACTGATCTCACATATGTCAAATCCTCACCGAAACTAGACCCTATCATAAGGATAGGCACATGGAAACTAAAGCTTCCCATGAGGGATGGATACATTCCCACACCCACACTCCCAGTTGCCGGCTGAGAGTGCTCTACAATCGGGATCGAAGCTCCCAAAGATGCGGTAATCGACAGATTCTTGAATGATGTTTGATCGATCGTAACTATCTTCCCATTGAATGGAAAGCATACAACGTGAAATAGGGAAGAAGCTATGGCTTGCATACTATACATCCAATTCCTACCCAGCAAGAGATTGTAGTCAAGGGGCGCATCAACCACCTTGACCTCTATCGCAACAGTATTTCCTCCCAAATGAACCTTAAGGGAAGGAAGGATTTCATGTAACCTAAACAATCTCCCATCAAACGCAGTTAACATGGTCATAGACTTAGACAACTTAGGGGAACCTAAACCCTTCCAACATGATAAAGACATCACAGAAGCAGCAGCACCTTCATCAATCATAGTGCACTTGATGGTCATGTTAAGACATTCTACATGAATCAAAAGAGACACATAGTAAGAAAAGTGAGGCTCAAGTCTTGTGGTTTCAAATTTAATCACGGAGGAAGAATTATCATCATTCACACCAAGGGTAGAAAGCAAAGCCTTCCTTTGTGAAGGACAATTCTGAAGTAATTCTAGTGCAGAAATCGCGCAAGGAGTGTGTCCCAAATCCTCGACAACAGAATAATTTTGGGTGGCTTGGGCATTAGGATTGTGCCCTAAATGCTTAAGGACTCCCTTAGGAATGTGAGGTGCGGCTTTACGATTATCCACAAGTTTTTCGATACGCAAAGGAGTTCCAAGTGGATCAGGTTCCTTACCTGGGTTGGGTTGTGACAAACCATAGTCCTTCACATGGGTCACAACTTTCACAGCATGTACCATGTTAATGCAACCACGACCACTACCCTCTAGCGTATCTTGATCACCACCAGACTGATCATGGGTCCTCGAGTTCATATTTTGATTGCAAGGTAAAGGGTTAGTCAGCACAGCTAGGCCCTGTACCAAGAATCTCGAGGCTTCATCGATACGAGGGCACAAGTAAGTGAGGTGATCTTTCTTACACAAATTGCAAGGAAATTTAACCTTACATTTAGCTTGCTTGTCCCCCCTAGCATCACAGGTGTTCTTGCCATTATTATAATTCTCGTTCCTATTCCCACCCTTACGATTATTCTTAACCTTATTTTTATTCCGTTTGGCCTGCTGGTTACCCTTCTGGTCCGACGATTGCACCGAAACTACACTCGCCATTTGGGTGGGTTGGGATGAAGTTGTGTCTTGTCCCAAAGCATATTGGTTGGTTGAAAATTGACTAACTTGTTTTGCAACCAAATCCATAGTTTTAGCACTCGCACAACCAACAATCCCATCGACATGTTGTTCAGGTTTAACTTTGGGGTTGAAACTACAATGCAAAGCATTGGGAATAATCTCATATAACAAACCGGATTGAGCATAAATCAAATCCAATTCATGCGCCTTAAAAATGGCTTGTTCCTCATTTTGCACTCTGAATGTAGAAACATCCTTCGCTATATATGGCAATAACTACTTAAGGAACCATTCAAGGAGGAATTCCAGCTGTATAAAGGCTTTAATCAACCTCTTCTGTCTATGCCACTCTTGGATATGATCCAAGATATGTGTGGCTTTATCCTACAAAAATGTCGATAAGAGTTCTGTACCAACATCATAATGCACTGGTTGCTAGAAGTGGTTAAGAAAATTCATTGCTAGGTCATCAAACAAAGCGAATTCCCCCCTAAGTAGCTCTATATACCATTTCACCGCAAGCCCTGTAAGGGTGCATTGAAATATCCTTAAATGGATGGAATCCTGGTGTAAGGAATTTGAATAGCACCATAGGTGAAATGTAGTAACATGTTCGCTCGGATCCTCTCCCAATTTTCCCTCGAATTTGGGTATGTCTGAGGGAAGCTTAGTAGGAACAGCCGGCCAAGCCAGGGTATGAGCTACAGGATCATTCATCGATCTCGACAAGTCAGGAAGATTCAGCATTGTGAGGAAAGGGAGCCTAGGATTATTAGGTCGATGTACCACTCCCTGATAGTTTTGATTCATATAGGTCTGACTATTATAACCACCATGGCCTTGGCCATAGTGCCCTCCTCCCGTTTGACCCGTATAGGGTGGCATGGAAGCACCATAGTGTGGTGTACCTTGACTATTTTGAGCTACAAAGCCATAATTTGGAGAGTAAGTGGGTTGTTGATACCTGTACCCATAAGGTGAAGAACCCTATCCATACTGCATCCCATAATAAGGTCCACAATTCATCACATGAGATGTCCCATGAGACACTCCGTAAGTAGGAATATACGCTCCGAAAGTAGGAATATACATTCCAAAAGTAGGAATATATGCTCCTAAAGTAGGAATATACATTCCAAAAGTAGGAATATACGCTCCTAAAGTAGTAACATGACCTCTAGAAGTATGAACCTAACCTCCTGAAACAATGGGTGGTACATGAACCTGAGACACAATTGGTCAAGTAACAACACTACGGACATGACTTGTAGCAACATTCCGGCCCAAAGGACCACGTGAATGAGGTGGAGGGTGAACATTTGAAGAAGTAGGGATAGAGGACAGAGGGACCTGTGTAATTATGTATGTGTTATTCCCTATAATCACTCATCTTATATCTGGTATCCTAATAGGATCACTAACCCTAGACCTAGGAGGAATATGTGATGTAGCTTCCATCGCCGGGATGGAAGGTGCAATGTGACTTGTGCTCCCAAACCTCTCTGCATGGTAAGGAATGAGAGTGCCCCCAGGCATAGTGTTAGGCTCAAACTCAAACTCGACATGGAATTCCAAATCGTGTGTGGGAAAACCAGACATACCATAACTACCATAACTGGTGCTCACAGGTTCAAAATGAGTCTCATCATCCTACGGAATTCCATACCGACGATGCGTCAATGGGGAATCAACCCTAGAGTAAGTAGGTCTATCATGAAAAGTTCCTATCTCAGAAATCATAGGACCTAACTCAGTCAAATCAGGTGAAGGATCATAGTTAGGAGTAAAATCCCCATCTTCCACATGAATGGGAGAAGGTGGTTCAGGGAATACCTTCTATATGGTCTCCCATGGTGTGTGAATCAATGTGCTAAGTAGTCTGCCTGGACTATCTACTTCTCTCTCCCAAAGGAGGAGGAGATGTAGAAGGTGGAATTCCTACTAAACGACGAGAACAGTGAGGTGCCGCACCTGAATCCACAATGACTCAAAAAATATAAAATACTCTCTATCTACACAAACCCTAGGCAAGCTAACGTGCACAGAGCAATCACCAATAAAATCTAAATCCAACCACAAGCAATCAAGGGTGGGATAAGTGAGCTCCTGAATGAAGCAGGTATGTCTCACCTAGGAGAGGCTTGAGACTCCCATACACAACAAGTGGACGTACGTAACCAATTATTGTGGCCCTCAGCTTCAATGCGTAAAGTGACTGTGTTGTCCGACCCCAACCTAGATGAGACACCCATAGAATAACCCCTGCAGAGTACCCCCTCGATATCCTAGGTAATTCCACTAAGGTCACCTCAATATAATCAATGCTCAGGCGGACAGTCGCAGGCGAGATTGATCGTATGGGCAGGGTAGCAAAGCCCGAAACTATTGAAAGAGCCCCCAGATATGAATACAATCCTGGAAATATCTCCGATGCTACTCAGTTATGACTAGGGGTCATCCCAATCAATAACCACTCACACTGCCTCGTGCTTAACTCCCTTTTGAGAGGAGGATCCTGAGAAACACTGTTTATACCAAGGAATTTCACACACTCACCTGGACAGACACATACATGTTGTTGTTTAGTGGTCTTGGAGAATTTACTCACAATGAACTATTCCAAGACCCTAAAACCTAATTTTGTTGGTGAACCCTATCAAATAAAATAGTTTATTTCATTTTATTTAAGCGTTGATTTTAATTGGCTTTATTACTCAAAAGAGGTATATGGCTGTGCAAAATGGCGTTATGACACAACATGAAGCAAAATGCACACCTAACAATCAATGCAAATGCATTGTGTCCATGAAAAACAAGGTATGCTACTACATGTGATGCACAATTTTTTTTCAAATGATAAATGCAAGTTTTCCTATATGAAATCATGACTAATACTCCAAAGCAAATCTAATGCAAGTATTATGCAAAATGCAAGATGCAATGCATGATGATAAGAAAATATTTTTGGATTTTTTGAAATAAAAATGAGATATTAAAGCAAAAGAATGGTTCTACAACCCCCAGACTCTGCAAGCACACTCAAACAGCACTCAAGCAAAGTACTAAGGTAAAATAAATCTAATGCACTAATCCCAAAACAAAAGATTGAAAATGCAATGACAAGAACATTCTTCAAAAAAGAAAATTTACCCTGAAAAAAACATCTCTAGTTAGAAATAGAGGTGTATACAGACTCTAGAAGTATCAAAGGAGACTCAACAATCATTAAAATTTACCCAGCAACCATCCATCTTCCTCTAGATGGAAAAACTAAGGGGATACGCGACTGTTCGCAGTAAATCCGCGTGTGTACGCGGAAATAACAGAGAAACCCGCGTATATATGCGATTGAGAGTTAAAAACTCACGTACAGGAAGAAAGGTGCATAAAAATAAAATCAAACAGACAAGCTGAGACAAACTTCACACCAATCAGACACTACCAGGAAAACATGCCCCCAGACCCGACACGGAAACAAGAGAAAAAGAGCAATTCAAAGTCATTGAATGCCGATAGAAAATCCCCAAAGGGAAATTACTAGGAACTCCCCAGCAGAGTCGCCAATTCTATTATGGAGAGAAATTCCTATGGTTTGGGGTACTACAACAGACAACTTGACTCCAGAAATCAATCCTTTCCAATATGCAATAGAAATCAAATATCTAACACTAAAGGATCGAACCTCGTACCTTATTCTGGACAGTTGAAGTAGATCCCCATTGAGCTTTCCAACTTCAGATTGAATTGATAAATCACTTCCTCAACAACAAGTAAACAAGACAAGCATACTATATATATTGGTGTTAGATCTATTCTAGCATATATAATCAACAATGTATAAGCATTTGAAATCACCCATGGATAAAATATTCATTCAAACATACATTATTGGACAGGAAAAGATATTTCTATTAATATAAAATCATAGATTACAATGGATACAACCTCTGTCGGCATGTCTCTGAATTAGAGAAACTAAATCCCCCACTTGGGCCTCCACCACCTCAATCCTCCATCTCTCGATAGCAAGCTCACAAGTAAAAGGAAAGCTTGGGAAGAACACCAAAGTGCTCCAAGGGACAAAGGGATGCAGACTCAAGCACAAGTTCCGACAACAATGGACTATAGTTTCTTTGCTCTCAATTCTCTCATATACCTTCAATGTACCAAAGAGTTCCTTATATATCTTTTGAAATGGGTAATGAAAGGTCAAATCCGAGCGATCTCAAGGCATACGGAAGGCCGAGAGTCAAGTGAGTCGGATCCATGTCAAGGAAAAATCCAAAAGGATTTGGATTTTGCACACATCCCAATGTACATGGTTTTAGTGGTCAAAACCACGTGTATACGTGATTAGGGGTTTAAAATTCGTGTATATGAATTTTCACATCTTTACAGCGATGGTCAAGGAAACATCAAAGGACAAAAAATTGTCCAAGGGGTCTAAAGAGTCTGCAGAGGGACAAGGGAAGGCCATACAAGTGTTATTCACCTAGAGTGGTAAAATCAGCTATAACACCCATTCATTGAATTTATTCTTTTTGCTTTACTTGGAGTGCTAGGGGTGGATTTAGCCCAATTTTGGACTATTTTGAGCATTTAATGCCCACCTAGAGCCTCTCACTCGCCTTATTTTGCACACCCACGCATACCAAGGAGTCATTATTTATCCATCACACCTCATACATGTCTACACCTCCATTCATGACCATTTGGGCTGATTTGGAGCAATTTTGGCCCACCTAGGGGGGATTGAGGCCAATTTGGCCAATTTCACATGTACAGTCATTTTCGGCTACCTAAGACTCTTGAAGCACTTCAAATATAATATAAACCTATTACTAACATAGTCACATGTTAGAAATTCAAATAATATCCAGTTTCAATTCACACTAGTTGTGTAAAATTGTTTTCCTTTCATTGTTTTTGCTGGTTTTGAATGTAATTCGATTTGTGACTTTCTCTAAGGCTCCTAGGTCTTGTTGTAGATCAAAATTATTACAAAAAGTGTAGGTTTTTTTACCTTATTTTTTGTGTGTGTGTGATTGTAGGTATCTCAAGCACTTCCATTGCATTTTCTACAGTTGCAAAATGGACCCCTCTTCAAGCAATATTCTCACTCCTTACAACTATCATCAATGGAAGGAGGATATTGAGATATCATTTTTCTCTAAATTACTCTTCAAAGTCACCATGGGCACGGATATAGAGCCGAATGCAGTAATAGAGAAGGAAAAATATTGGAACAAGCTAGATGAAGCGTATGCTTTCCTATACCTCTCCATTTCTAAGGATCTTCTATCATTCTCTCTAGAATTCAATAATCCCAAGGAAGTGTGGGAACAAATTTCTAAAATATTTGGCAATAAGGATGATTTGAGAGCCTGTTAGTTAGAGAATGAACCGATATCTATCAATCCAGGAAACTTTGAGATAATCAATGAATTCTTCACTAAGTTTAAGCACCTTGCGCTCCAATTGAAGCAATGTGAAGTTGAGAAGAAAGATGATCATCTCATCCTTTCTATCCTTTTGAATCTTGGACCAAACTACTATGTTTGTGTGTCCAACCTTCCATACCAGAAATATTACAATTCCAAATTGGAAGATGTCGACCCTGGATGCATTCATTGAGTCCCTTACCAATGAGCATGATAAACTTGTTCATATGGGATCCTTGAGATCCTCCAAATATCAAGCCTTGTTTGTTGGAAGACCCAAATCTTCCAATGCAAAAGGAAATAAAAACAAAGAGAATACAAACTTTGATCCTCTCAAGCAGAAGGAGAAAAACCAGCAATTGGATGAGCCCTCGGGATCAAGGAAAAACAAGCATCGGGGAAAAGAGAAGACAAAGTGATTTTAATGTGCAAGAGGCTTTCATCCTAAAATATCTTGCATGAATAGAACAATTGATCAGATGTCCCTTCTCCTTTAGAAAAACAACATTACTCTTCCAAAAGGCGCAAGGAAAAAAGATGTTGGATATCGGAATAATTAGCCTGAAAGAGGACATGCTATCATGGCTAATGTTTTGAAGGATAGAGCTCTGCTCATGGACTCTAGTGCTTCAAAACATATGGTTACATGAAAGGATTCTTTCACATCAATGGATTCCAATAGTAGCATCTTGATTCACATGGGAGATGAATCTCAGATCTCATCAAAAGGAAAAGGTACTGTCCAACTAGAACACGGAAGCTTCAAAAATGTTCTATGTGTGCCCTCTTTAGCTTCAAACTTGTTGTCTGTATATCAAATGAAACACATTGTTTTTCCTAAAATATTTTTTTTCAGCCCCAATGATGTTGAAATATCATAGATATCGTCTAGAAAACTCATTGTTGTAGGGAAAGAAAATCACACTACTAATACCTATGAGTTTTCTAACTTTGTTCCTGATTCAAAGCCATCCTCCCTTCTGAAACATGGAAATGAGGTCACCCATCTATGGCATGAAAGGTTTGGAAACCTAAAATACAAATATTTGCAGATTCTACAAAAGGATTCCATGTTGGAAGGCCTTCCAGTAATCAAATCCTCAAAAGGGATCTGCAAGGGATGCATAGTCGACAAGTATCCTAAGAATAAGTTTGATCGAGGAAAAGCAAGAAGAGCTACATGTATTTTGGGGCTGATCCATTCTGATATCAATGGTACAATTCCTAAAACCTATATGATTGGTTCAAGTTATGTGTTTTCTTTCATAGATGACCTTTCAATATTTACATGGGTCTACTCTCTCGAAAAGAAGTCGAAAGTTCTTGAAAAATTCATAGATTTCAAAGATTCCGTTGAGAATGCTATTGGGAGCAAGATAAAATATATAAGATATTATAATGGAGGTGAGTACATCGAATCATATCTGCTGCAATTTTTTTCTCAAATTGGAATCAATATTCATCACACCGTTCCTTACACACCTCAGTAGAATAGTGTAGTGGAAAGGAAAAACCGGGTACTGAAAGAAATGGAAACATGTATGCTTGAGTATAAGGATTTGGATGAAAATATTTGGGATGAATCCATGAATATTGATCCCTACATTCATAAAATGGTTCCACATTTATTCATTAAAGGAAAAACATCTTTTGAAGCATACACTGGTCACAAGTCGGATGTGTCTAATTTTAGGGTTTTTGGGTCCACTGATTGGGATCGATTTCCACTAGATAAGAGAAAGTATTTGCAACCACAGAGTGTTGAGTGCATATTCATTGGGTATCCTTAGGAAGCATAGGGATACAAACTCTTGAATATCAAAACCAAAAATATACTCATAGAGAGAAGTGTCTGCTTCAAAGAACCTCTCTAATATTTGAAACTAGTAGAGGAAGAAACTGCTGAAATTCCCTCTCTTTCTGCTGAAGATTCAGGATATCAAAATGAAAGTGTGAGATATGATATTTTAGATATGATGTTTGATATCAGTGAGCATGTAATATCAGGTTCTGAATCATATCTGAATGATCCCTCTTATCTACCAAAATGGGCTGAAAAGACTCTCTTATGTCGGGTCAAATGTTGGAAATCTTGCTGATCCAAGGAGAAATCAGGTAGATTTTCAAAGAGAAGGTATTTCTCTTTATTAAAATTATTATTTGTTGTCTAAGAATGGGTACATGATGATTGGATCTGATCCTAATTCATATTATCATGCTTGGAATGATCCTCGATGGCAAGCTACAATGGATGAAGAGTTCAACTCTCTTCGGAAAAATTCAACCTAGGAGCTACTTTCCCTTCCACCTGGGAGGAAACGTGTTCAATGCAAATGGGTCTATTATAAAAGGTTGATGTAGATGGATCAAGCTAAAAATATAAAGCACAGCAAGTAGAAAAATGCTTCTCCAAAGTCCAAGGAGCGGAATACACTGAGACCTTTGCACCGGTGGAAAAAATGGATTCTATACAGCTAGTCTTACCCATTTCTACATCCAAACACTGAGAGGTACACCATATGGATGTAAAAAGTTCTTTTCTTCATGGATACTTGTAAGAAAATATCTACATGAATCAACCTGAAGGATACACATCATAATGTATTATTTTATGTTATCACAGAACTTTGAAAGATGTAAGTCTGATCATAATGTGTACTTGAATAAATATGAAGGTAATTTTATGATTATAGTTCTGTACATTGATTATCTATTAATCATGGGAAGAACCCTTTATTCAATCAGCTTTATAAAAGCTACTTTACATGAAGCTTTTGAGATTACTAATCTAGGCCTGCTGAGGCAATTTCTTAGGCTAGAAATAACTCAATATTTTGATGGGAGTATGGTGTCACAATCCAAATATGCTTTAGACCTGTTAATTAAGTTTAATATGGTTTATTGTAAGGCATCACCTTTCCCATTCCTCTTAGGAATCAGTCTTTAAGAGGGAAATATTATTCCATGGGTGGATTCTACTCTCTACCATTAGTTGATTGGAAGCCTTCTCTACTTGACGCATTCAAGGCCTGATATTTTTTATGTCGTGAATTTTGTATCAAGGTATATGCAGAAGCCTCATAAAATTCAATGGAGTGTAGACAAGAGGATTATACAGTATGTGTAGGGTACTAGAACCTATGGCATTCACTATGCTGTTGATTCCGAACTAGACTTGGTAGGATTCACAGATTATGAATGGGAAGGAGTTAACATAGATCTGAATTCTAATTCCGACTATGTTTTCATGTTTGGTGGTGGTCCTATTTAGTGTTCAAGCAAAAATCAAGCTTCCATTTCCCTTTCTTCAATAGAGGCAGAGTACCGGGGAGCAGTCAATGCATGCATACAGGCAGTTTGGCTGCAAGGTATTTTGGCAGAGTTCGACATTGGTAGAATTTCATCTACTATCATTTTTTGTGACAATCAAAGTGCTATCAATATCTTGACAGATCCAATTCAGAGACAGAGAACCAAACACATCGAGATCCACATGCACTACATTAGAGAAATTATGCATGACAGAACAATTGTTCTGCAATATTGCCCCACAGATGAGCAAATTGCAGACATTTTCACCAAGAGATTCGCTAAGAAGAAGTTCACTTACCTTTGTTCACTATTGGGGGTGAGTTCCATCATGGTGAATTCATATTAATTCTTTAGTGTTCAGTTTGAGGGGTGGTTTTATTTCCCACTGGGTTTTTCCTCTTTTCCTCTCTTATAATTTTTTCATCATTTTAGAGTTATTTTTTGCAAAGGGTGACCTATGGCCTTTGTTGTCGGGGCCCTATTTTTTTTACTCTTCCACATGAGTTTATCTTAAGGGGGGTTTGGATTCATTATCCAACCACACATCATTATTTGGGTACCACTTATCCTAAGTTGTTTACTCAAATATGTGGTCACATCATCAACTGGATATCCACCTTCAATCATGGAGCATAATTGATTCTTCTCCTTTAATTGGGGAGACTAACTAAGCCTTCTCTTTCAATATAGGAGAAAATATGGGTTGATATGCATGACATATGTGCCCCATTCAGTTAACTGGAGGTTTTTTCACCTAGCTTTCAATTAAACTGGAGCTCCAAATGCACCTTCCTCGTCAATTAGCCTATTTTTGGTTAATTTTAGTTAACTGGAGTGATTAAAGGCACCTCCACCTAATTTTGGTGACTCAGTTCAGTGCAGCTGAGTTCATCTCCCCTAACTGAAGTCAGAAAGGATCCCTCACCTACTTGTTTGCATGCAGTTGAGTTCTATTCAATTAGACTCTATCTAAATTTCCTTCGAGTTAGTTAGAGTCAATTAAGTTGGATTTAAGTGGTTAACGGATGTGTCGAGTGGTGTTTAACTAACAAGTAATCCACTCTCATGTAATGAATTTGAATGACCTCTCTGGGATTCGAATTGCATGGCTCTTTATGCCATTGTATTGCATTGTATCACAACTTCTAATTAATGATAAGAAAATATACAATTGCAAATCTTTTTTCACTATTTCATGTCATTTCTGAGTAAAATTGATCAATGAAATCTATTGTAAGTTTATGTCTTGGTCCTTAGATTGTTGTGACTCCAATTTTATATTGATGAGAAGTGTTGGGATGCCTTAGTGGCTCTTGAAGTGAACAAACATCGTGTAAAGTATTAGTATGATAAATATGTATGTCCCTGAATATTTAGTGAAGGTGGCTTGGTTCTTTTATATGACCAATCTAGTGAACCGTTAGGGGCGGGTAATTTCAACCCCATGTGACATGGGCCTTACATGGTTAAGTGATTTTAGAGAAGGGAACTTACGAGTTAGTGGATTATGAAGGGACAATGTTGGTGGAGCCTAGAAATGGGCTCTATCTTAAAAAGTATTATGCATGATTCTCAGTCGGGGTTAATACTTTGTATATTATTGTACATTTGCATAATTTAATTTTGGTCCCCTTGTAGTGATTCAGTTTGTTGATATTCTTTTGTTTGTTGCGGTATATGTCAACATAGTCTTCGATATACGTATGATATGCTGACAGTTCCAACCGCCACACCCATAACTCAACCTCAGCTGCTTAGGTGATCTATACATATATGGATCATGTTGTGTCTTCAGGAGGTGTATGTCTCTAGACATCATCCAAAAATGTTGTTGAATATGGTGTCGTAATTGAGCTACTACGTGATTCCATCTGGCATGGTATTAAATCCCTTGTGGTATGTCTTGACTCACAGTTAGTGGTATCATAGTTAAATGGTGTATCGTATTAGAGATAAGTCTTTATTACGAATATTCTTGCGTGTAAGATTATTGGAATGACAATTTGAACACATACCATACACTCACATTCCTAGGATCTATAATCATGTTTCTGATTCGTATGCAAATTATGTTTTATAATGGTATTTGTTACATCAATAATGAAGCATACACATCACATTCACATTTAAAATATGCATGTAAATATAATAAACCGATCATTATAAACCTTGTTTATTTAAAAATTTAGTCCCAAATGGTGTCATAATACATAATGCCCTGGTACAAAATTGGGGCTTTAAAGCCACAAAAAAACACTACATGGTCATTACAATATGAACATCTAGGCCTCTATGCATGTTGACCGTGGTCCTGATCATGAAAAAAAAGAACACCATTGGCCAACCGTCTGAACAACCGAACCCACGCACAGGGTACTCCTATCACCTGCCTCTGCATTGCCTCGGGCAAGTCCTTGAATTGCACCATAGGCACCCTATGTGTCAAACAGATGAAGTTTATGTGTATACTCTGGAGCGTGCGCTCTGCATATGCACCCTGTATATCATCAACTCGTCCCTTCTGATGATGTCAAGGGAATCCATCTAGTCATTTAGGGCCCACATCTACATGTGCATGATCAATATTAGTATGTGACACCACCAAAAACATGTTTTTTGATTTCATTATATCAAAACATCTAGAAAACCAAATAATTCTAAAAATAAAAAATAAATTCAAGATTTTTTACCTATGTCTCCATACGCGGCACACTGTGGTATGGGCATGTCTGGGTCATCACGGAATTCTATCCCTTAATAGGGATAGTCATCTATGGCCATGATTTTTCTACGCCACCAGTGGAAAAATTTAGGTGGGTAGGGTGTAGCTGCACATCCTCCCCCTAACCACCATATCACACCCACCCAGTGAGTCTAAAATGGATCCCATAGACCATGCATAGGAATTTGAACTCTCGGGATGAGATATGGTACACACTCGAAGGAAAAATTACTCAAAATGCTAGTGAACCCAAAGTTCCTCGTCCTACCCATCTTGCAGTCAGTGAGTTGTTCTTTCATGTTGCTCAGTAAATATCTACTCCAGTCATATATGGTAGGTCTCATACACTCGACCACGTAGAACATCAGAGTCCTGGAAGCTTGATGTAGAGATGTTAACCCCACAATCTTGTCCAACACTAGCAATGTGACCTTGAGGCTGTGACTCTGAATAACATTGACATGAACCTGACTTCCAAAATTTGCAGTCTCTAGAAGGTAGTACAGAGCAATATATTCCTCGATAGTGGGTCCACCTCGAACCCCTCTAGCCCTCAATTTCACTACCTTGCCTTGTTGGGATAGTCCAGTGATGAAGTATACATCCTCTACCTTGAGTCTTAAGGACATCCCATCAAGCTAAAATTCCTATGTATATGGATCCCAATAATCTATCATTATATAGAGAAGTCTTGTTTGAGCCCTCAAGCTCCCAAGATGCCAAAACTTGTACAAACCATATGCCCTTAATGCTTGTTGAGGAACCATTTTACCTTGTACGTCTCTATCCACATCCTCATGTTTACATTCAGGCCATTCTAGCACCATCCTTCCAAGAAAACAAAAGATTGCATTATTTTTTTCCTTAGATTTGGGTATGCACACACTCATACGCAAATTTTACTTTGATAGTCATGTGTATATGAAGAAATCATTGTTTTTCCATGTATACCCATCCATATACACAGCTCGATGAACTATGACCCACATGGGCCATGATACCCAAATAGGGGTGCTCCAAATTAAAATTTTCACCATTAAAAAATTAAATAAAAACATTGAAAATATTGAGTGTGGGATGAGGATTCACCTGGCTATAACAGTTCCCGATTTTGTTTCTCCTAGCTCCCGGAATTGATGTTTGAAGTTCGTGGTCCAAAAGGGCTCCAATGCACTATGTGTGGTGAAAGGTCAAAATGGTATGGTGAAAATTGAGTTTTTTACTATTGATAAAATTCCTTTTGAAATTTTTACCCACTACCCTATATTTTTTACCCTCATTAACTCTTTTGAACTGTTTTTGCTTAATATTGTGGTGTAGGGACTTGATTCGAGTGCACTTTTGTTGTGATATTGACCCGTTCGTATCTATTTCACATATAATTTCGAACTAACATATAGGATAGGCACATGTCCACTTGCATTATGCATCTCCTTATGACCATGTCACCTTAAATATAGGTATGAAACCACTTCATAATGTTATACCTTCACACTATTGTTAGAAGCGACATTACGTAAGTGGTAGAACCTTCCCATTCATGGTTGCCCTAGTTAGATCCCACTTTTCCATTTCGTACCCATATCGATATTCTTCCTTTAGGTATGGGAGCCCCTTATAGTCATGCCATGTCCTTGAGCAAGAAACTCATATCTCTCTTGAACTTTATGCTGGCCATAACCCACAAGGACTCCTGTTTATATCAATTTGTAATTGTGTTTCAAGTGTTTTTCGTGTTGTATTGATCTTTATTCGGGATCCCCGCTTCAAAGTTATAATCCATATAGCCCGAGCTTGTCTCAATCCTAGTCAAAAAGATCCTTTTATATATATTATGTATCTTGATCATCCCTTACCGGGAGCATACATCCCCCTAATTTTCCTTATCCTGTACATTCTTCCTCGCATAGAGCATAGGTATGTTCAACTGCTTGGAACTAGTTTCCTTTCCCATGACACTTGTATCCTCCTAGTTATTTACTATAAGCACTTTTATACTTCTTTAAGCTTCCTAATCTAAAAAAGTCCAAAAAAAAATAAAAAAAACATAAAAAAGTCATATGGGAAATGATATTACTTTTGGAAGTTGTCGAGTTGTGTCGCCTTCAAACATAGCACTATATATTTGTAATCTCACAAATCATAGAGGGTTACCAATAATACACATTGAATCATACAGACATACCACACATAAGAGGCAAGAACATAGATATAGAATAACAGATTATATTATATCATGAGGGTCCATACATACACAGAACTAAACCGAGTTCTCATCTGGCTCAACAGCCTAATATATATGATTTACAAATAGTTACATATAACTACCTATCATTTTGGGCAACCGACATGACCTTACACGGCCAACCTACTGTCTAATTAGTCAAATATTCATCTAGTTGGATCACTGACTAGTCCCTCCAACATCTCCCCCAAGAACAAAATCTTTCTTCGTCCTGAAGAAACAGGGGAGGTACTTCAACAACGTGTTGTCTTAGGTAGTTGATTCTGGTATTGTTTGTCTTCATGGACTGTGTAATTGGATGGTTGGTCATTTCTACATGCATATTTCCACAATTGTTTCTTCTATATTGGCCAGCTGATGTTGAAATTTTGCCCAGCTCTGTAATACTTTCTGGATGTCGATGGTCAATGTTGTGATGCTTGATAAGGTCGAGATCTTCTCCTAGATGGAAAGGTATGCTATTCTTTCCATTTTGGGTCCCATGAATTGATCTTTTTCTTCTAATGTTTCCAGTAGTCTTTTCATCTGCAGACAGATGGTATCTAGTTTCTCTAGGCTTGGGAGTGCTTGTTGTACCCATTGGTGTGCTTGTTTTTCTAGTTTATGTAGTTTATCTCTCTCCAATACAATTTGATCTTGTATCTGATTTCTCAGTGCTTCTTCGGTGTCTTTTCTTCTTTCTAGTTCTTGAATTTGTTATCAGGTTTGTTGGGTTTGTTGAAATACTTTCCCATAGTAAGTGGGCCAATCATGAAGTACTTCTTCTGTGATGACAAATTATTCCATGTGGTCCTACAGCACTCTGTGAGCCTCCAAGAATGTTGTGTATTGTTTCCTTAACAATATGGATGTCTCCTCTTTTTGTTCTTCTTTCGTATTTAGTAGATGCGATTGTAGGGTCGACACCATGCTTTCAAATAACTGATATGCCTTTTCAAGCGGCTTATCGGTGTCGGCCTCTAGAGGTCCTAGTATTACTGTTTGAAGTAATTTTCTGCATTTTGATAAGAACTTGACTTGTTCATTCTTGCTATTGTTGAGCTCCTTGCGTCTGATCTGGCTTCTTGTTTTTGCCTTAGTGGCCAGAGTTTCTAAGAGTTGTCCCAACTCTTAGTCTCTTAGCTTTGTTGTGTCGACTGCAGTAGTCGATCCAAGTTGGCTAATGTGGACCATTATCGACTATGATTCTTTGTGGTCTTCCTTCTTCTTTCTATCTCTTTTTCTCTTGTGTTTATGTTGTTTCGTTTGTTGTTGTTCCTATGCATCTGCAAGTGGTGGATTCTCCTGTGGTTGGTTTTATGGTTGTTGATCTTCAAGGGCCGGTGGAACTTCTGGTTGACTTTCTTAGGTGAGATCTATAACTGGATGTGTATCTGGAGGATTTGTTACAAATGGTTCAGAGTTTGGTAAAGGTTCTTGGGTTGGGAAGTGGTGGTGGAGATGGTGAATGGTTGGGTGTAATTGGTGTAGTAGGGATATTTTAAGACAATAATGGATTGTCGACTTCTGGTGGTGAGTCATTAAGGTCATCTAAGAACAAGTTGTTGATTACCTTATTGATTGTTGCCATGTCAGCCTGGTTATATTCTTCCATACCTTCGACCGGTTCATTGGCTAGTGGTGGCCAGCAGTTATCTGAGGGTATAATTGATGTGGTGCGACTTGCAGCAATTTCAGAAGAGGTGTCAAGATTTCTTACAAAAGATGAATTAATGGTTGCTATAGTTCTTGGTTTTTGTGGTATCTCACCAAGTTGTTGTGCTAGGATTTCGTGTGTTGTCCTAGATTCGACCAGGGAGCACTTGGTAGATATTTTATGCGATGAAGTAAACAAATCTGGAAGTTTTTCAATGAATGCTTGGAATTTGCCATCCTGGTTGAACCTCTCTTTTAGGGTTTCTAGCATAGCATTTGTACAAATTTCGACTAGGCTTATGGTGGGTATCTGTCTGGTGTCTTCCAGTGTAATCTAGGTTGGATATGGAGGTGGAGGTGTAGACACTAGGTTGACAATGTTTTCATCAACTCAAGGAGTTGTAGTTTTTACCTTTTTCGGCCTCCCCTACTTTGTGTTAGGATTATTAATCCTCCCTTGTCCAAATTTGGTCATATGTCTAAATTGGGAGTCATGTCTAAATCGGGAGTCCATCCAGTCTATTTATAGTCATTAGCACCATTGGGTAAACTTGACCTAATTGGGGCACATGTTTCAGTTACTAAAGTGTGGGGAACACTAATTGAGGCTCACTGCCACTTATTGCACTTAATTGCATAAGTTTAGGAGTCTCCTAGATCAATCCCTACAATTTAGGAAGCCACTGGGAGTGTTGAAACCAACCAAGGTTAGTTCACTTCAGTTAATGACTAGTCAAGCTAAGTTAGGAGTCAGTTACATTTAGTTCTAGTCCTCTACATTCAGTTAGTGCTAGGTTTACTTGATTGCACACATGTGGGGTGCATTTCTTACCTACCATAGTGAGTTACCCATTATTCAACACTAAATGTAACACTTGGTTTTGTTTTAGAGCTCCAATGAACTCTGGTTATGGTTTAGACAAGGACAGTTAACTACTGGGTCCTCCGATAGTGATTTAGACAAATTCTTGGTTACCTACAGTCAAGTAGAGTCTAATCAATTCGAAATTCCTCATGTGGATTTGAATTGCTTGTGGCTATTAAAGCCATTTCACTTCATTGTAATTAACATTCGGATTACTTTTTTTATTAATGAAAGCATTCACAACTGCAAGCCTTTTGCACTGTTTCATTATTCAATTGCTGAGTAAATTATGAGATCTTCTTTGTGAGCTGTGTATTTTTCTATAGATCTATATGCTCAAATTTACATGTTATCAGAGCCTTGATGGACAAAACTCCTCTCCTCCTCAGATCTCCAACCGGATCATTTTTTATGTTTGATTGTGTGACAGGTTATCAGCTTTTGTTACAACATTCGCTACAAGCAGCCTCTACTTCTCACTGCATTCGCTACAGCAGCTCAGTCTTTCTTATTACATTCAAAATGACTCATCCAATGGAGCCTCTCAGTCCCTTCAACTATCACGAGTGGAAGGATGACATGAAAGTATTGCTCCGCACCAAGCATCTCTTCAGACTCATAGAAGAAACAGAGGAAGAGCCAGAATCAGATAAAGACAAAGCTAAGTACATGAACAATATTGATGAAGCCATTGGACTCATGCACTCCTTAGTCTCTAAATATCTTCGATTTCACATCCAAGACTTGGACACTCCCAAGGAGGTTTGGGACAAGCTTTCTTCCTTATTTGATAAGCATGATAAGATGAGGATCCATCAGCTAGAAAATGATCTGATTACTCTCAATCCATCAAATTTCGAATCTATAAATGAATTCTTCTCAAAGTTCAAGAACCTGATATATCAGTTGAAGCAATGCAAAGTGAAGAAGGATGAAGATCAGCTCATCCTTTCTATTCTCACAAAGCTCAATTCAGACTACTTATTCTTTGTATACACCTTCCAAACAGTAAGGCTCACTACTCCAAATTGGAAGATGCCCACTCTTAATGCTTTCATCCAATCTCTTATTTCTGAGAATGATAAATTGATCCAAATGGGGATCATTCGATCTCCCAAAGATCTAGCTCTTGTTGCAAGAGGAGATAAGGTAGCAAATGACAAAGGGAAGCAAAGAGATGAGTCTGAGCAATCAAAAGAACCTTCAGGTTCGAAGAGAAGCAAGAAGAATGGAAAAGGCAAGGTCCTCTGCCCTTACTGTGGAAGGGGATTCCATTCAGAAAGCTCCTGTATGAGAAAACAACTTGATGAAATGGCTCTTCTTTTGAAAAAGCACAACATTTATGTACTTGATAGCGCAAGGAAGGAAGACTCTGAAGAAGAAGAAGAAGAATACCAAAGGAAAGGACATGCACTGAAGGCTTCCTGCACATCAACACCTACCTTCCTCATTCATTCTGGAGCTTCCAACCATATGGCTGCATCTAGAGAATCATTCTCTTCTTTTCAGTCCTTTGATGGTCCTAGTATTCAGATGGGAAATAATAGTAAAGTCCAAACCAAAGGGAAGGGCTCTATCCAACTTGAACATGGAAGGTTCAAAGATGTGTTGTTTGTTCCCTCCCTGGCTTCAAACCTGTTATCTGTCTATCAGATGACCCATACTGGATCTCCAAAGCGAGTGATATTTGGTCCTGACTCAGTGGAGATCATAGATATCCCTACCGGGAGCATCATAGCAAAGGGTACTGCAAATCATGCTTCAAAATCATATGAGTTCTCACATTTCATGCCTCCTTCAGAACCAGTGCACTCTCAGCAGCCACCCGCAAGGGAAGGTAAAATCATTGCATCTACTTCTTTTACAGCTTCTACTAGTATTGGAGATCCATCTATATCAGTTTATGACCTTGAGATTCACGGTGACTCATATTTAGTCCCTACTTCCAAACTGGAAGCTAGGAAGATGACTAAAAACTCACCTAACACTCAGAAGGGAAAGACTCTTGTGCTATGTCATACTATTTTACCTCCTTCAGAGAGATGCAATAGACTTCTTGTAAGATGCAATATGGAAATGGCTCAGTCTTACTACATTCAGAAGAATGGATATGATCATACACCTCTTCATTCAGCAAGAGACAAAGGTTACATTCCTCCTTCCTCCCATCATCATTTTTGGAGAAGAAGGAGAAGTCTACATGCCAGGCCCCAGAATACTTGTGCACAGCACACCATGCATGCTACTTCACTACCTCACAGAGATGAAGATTA